>QOCX01000921.1:33228-57423 GCA_005959815.1 Sarcophaga bullata
CCTTTTTCAGGACAGGACAGAGGACACTGAGGTTCCAATCGTTGGGCACACTTTCCTCTAGCCATATTTTGTAAATAAGCTGGTGCATGCGCCCTACCAACTCATTATAACCGGTCTTAAACAATTCAGCGGTTAGGCCATCAGGACCTGCCGCTTAATTGTTTTTAAGTCGCATAATCGTGACTTTGACCTCTTCATGGCTAGGAGGCGGAATTACCACGCCGTCATCGTCGATCGGGTACGGAACATCATTCTAAAGGCGGTATTGGTATCGTCATCGCCTTGTAGCAGAGTAGATAAATGTTTCCTCCACAACCTCAGCACCCCCTGCGGATCTGTAACCAAGTTTCCATTCTTATCCTTGCAGGAGGTCGTCCCGGGCTTATAACCCTCGGTTAGATGTCTACAACATAACAAAACTGCTAATAATTTTCTTAACTGTTTATGTACCTACAATAATAAAAAACATCAAGTTGTAATGACTGTCGTTTACATGTATAATAGAATCGTAAACATTGCAGTGGTATTTACAAAACATGTTGGGAAACAACACAAGTTGGAACGGATGAGTAAAATATTTTTTCCGTATATAGATGCTATATATAGATGCTAAATAGTACTCTTGACGTAAGCCAAAAAACTGAGTTTTTGCTTAACAATACTCAAGCTATTTGAGACAAGGTGTTAGTCGGGAATGGAACACATAACACCGGAATTTTATGACAATCTCGTGCAGTCGATGCCTCTACGTTTGGGAACAGTAAAAAAGCAAAAGGTTTTGGTTGCAAGTGTTAAAACAGTGCCGTCTATTGAACTAATTATGCGTATGACATGAAATTCGTCAATATTGTTTTCGTTTCTTATTTTAAAAATATTTGTATATAAAATAGGCTAAGTATTTTACAATGTTTAAAAGCTTTTTAATTATCTATAAATCCTCCTTTTTTTAAATAATACCATTGAAGTGGAAAAATCGGCATTGAATTATCTCACACCTAGTGTCCAACTATACGTTTGAGCGACTGTATTTTGTGCGTAATTTTTCATAGTAAGTGTTTTCTGAGTAGTGTTAGCAGTTTTACAAAATGTCGATGAAAAGAAAACGTAAAGTCGATATTCACCAACTAAGCGTATTGTCTAGTTAATTTGAAGGTATCAGCGAGGAAGATGTGTGTGAAGTTAGACACGAAAGTTATATTCTTTTTTTTTTAGTGTGAGTGTTATGTTCGCAGACACTGTTAAATTGGCATAATTGAAAATTTTGAAAATGAAAAAGGGAATCGACGAGAAAAAATTAATAGAAGATGAAATGAAATTAAATTAAAAAAAAAATTAATTAATTAAGTTAATTTTACACAGGATAATGTTCAATATCTTTCTGAGAAATATGTTCCAACTAACATTGTTAAAGTGTCTAATGGAAAGCCGTGGTTTACTAATGAAATTGGGATCTCAATAAATTATAGGAATAATGCGTATTACAGGTGGAAGAGATTTAGGACAACTGATCTGTACAACGTTTTTAAGGCATGTAAGAGAGCTACAAACCTGAAAATCAGGACCACAAAATCTATTCCAGTCAGATATCTGCAACAAAAGAAGATGGGGAGATATTCGATCCTTGGGAATAATGACTACTAGTACTATATCTAAGAACACTGTCGATGGAAATTAACTTAGCATAGATTTCTCGAATATACCGAGTATTGATGCAGATTTCGAACATTACAAATCATCTGATGTCTTTTCTTCCTCTATCCTTATTACCCAACCTAATTTTGAATTTAGGAACGTTAATCAGAAGGATGTTCTGGAAAGTATTCTTTTGTCATACGTCTTTCCGAACATAACGCATTTAATAAATACTATAATTACTACGTCTGCCTTTTCTGTAGTGTGGAAATGTGATTGGATAATACCTGTACCTAAACAGATTAAGACCTACCGCCCAATAGCAATCCTTGTAGAAAATTTTCGAAAAATTAATTTATAGGCAAATGACCCAGTATCTGTATGGCAATGATTTACTATCTAAGAGGCAATCTTGCTTTAGACCAGATCACAACTGTATTTCTGCGCTTGTTGATGTTACAAAGGAGTAGCGATCAAAGGCTGATGATAATATGGTATTCCTTTTGGTGTTACTTGATCATTAGATGGCATTTGAGACTGTTGACCACTAGATACTTTGTCAGAAACTCAAACACGTGCCATTTTTCGCATATCGCTGTTAAGCTTATTTCGTCATATTTACGGGACAGAAATCAATATGTGTATTGTGATGGGAATAAATCAAATAGTCTGTCAATGTTAAGAGGTGTACCACAAGGTTCCATACTTAGTCCATTACCATATTCAATTTACTTTAATGATCTGCTATCGAAGTTGAAGTATTGCAATTATAGATAGTGTTATGAAATTGAATTGTGATCTATATAATGTGTTTAAATGGGCATTGACGAACGGTCTTTGCCTCAATCCAATGAAATCGAAACCATTGATAATAGACAAAGCGGGCTCTACAACATAATTACCATGAATTCAAATTAATAACGTGGCTATTGAGACAGTTCATAGTGTCAAGAATCTGGGCGTTATTTTTAACTAGTCCAACCTTGTGAATACTATTTTTGGTAAAACGGTTGCCATGCTGCGAAATCTTTGGCTAACACAATACTTCACTCCGTTCAACATTCGTATGCTACTTGCAAGAACCTACCTCATACCCACATTGCTGTACGGATGTGAACTATTCTCAAGCTGTGATGCAATGAGTAAAAATAAGCTGAAAATTACATATAATGATATTGCCAGATATGTTTATGGTCGTGCAAGATATAGCAGTATATCTGAATACTCATATAAAATCTATAACGTGACAGTTGAGGATCTATTAAAATGTCGTACTCTTATGTATCTACTAGACGTGTGCACAAGACGCTTAAAAGTGTACAGTATTGCATTTTTCTCATGAGCGAATATTGATTATAGTAGGAAATACAAATAATAGTGAAGCAAAGATAGTGTACAAAAAAACTAGTGCACTCAAAAACCATTGAACAACAGTTTAAAAGACAGTTGTGTGAAGTGTACACCAAAAATATTGTCATCTTCATAGTGTCACAGCGTGCATTTCTTCTTGCAGTAAATTGGAAAGAAAAAATAACAAGAAAGTGCCGAATGTTTTGCTCTCGGGAGCCGAACATCTTTTGAGTGTCTTAGCAGACTGATCGACAACGAAAGCATAAGCAATGTGTCTGAATTCTCTCTGCACAATTGTGCTATGAAATGGTAATCCCTTGTATAGATACACTTATGTACGCATATTTTTCAACGTGAACACTACTGAAATTCGTTTGACAATACTGAAAATTTTATTTCAGTAGTGAAATATGCTCCTACAACACAAAGCATATTTCCGTTACTTCACAGATCAATAAGTGCAGTTGTACACTTTGAATAAAAGAGAATACACATTTCTGTGTACTCGTAAAATCAAGAACAACAGAAAAGAGAACAATTCAGTATTGCATTTAGTGAAGGGTAAGCTAAGAGAATGTTTTGTGCACACGTCTAGTATCTACATAAGATCATTTATCTTAAACAACCCCATTATCTGTATAGGAGATTAATTTTCTCTAGATCTAATAGAGGCCTGAAACTTAACAGCTTTAGATACCGCAAACGAAATTCTGATAGACATTTCTATAGTAATGCAATCCGTCTGTGGAATGAACTACCAAACGATATACAGTTATCAAGCAATGCTATACAATTCAAAACCGTGATATTTACTTTTTTATAATTTATATATATATATATATATAGTATATATATATATATTATATAATTTAGTTTTAAGTAAACTTATTTTTAAGATAAACATTATGCAATTGTCTGAATTTATGTCTATGTCCTACCAGTACTGTGAATAGGACAATATCTTGTACTGTGTTTACATTTAAATAAAAATAAGGTAAATATAAATAAAAAAAGTTTGCCTCTTGGAGATAATAAAGTTATAAACACATAGACGAAAGACGACAGCTCAGCAGTTCGACAGAAAATTCTGTTGAACTGTTTTTTATTTGTTTCTTAAATTTTTCGAAAACACAGCAGAAAAGAACATCCTGGTAAAAAAACCAAAACAATAAACCACAATTTAAATTACCCTACCAGAACAATGACTTGACTAATCATTTGACTGTCATGCGTCACACGTTCGCATCAAATTATTAAGGTCGATATGAAAAACGTGATGTAAATGTTCGTGTACGTGATTTTGTTTCTCTTTCTAACGTATGAATTCTTTCGACTATAAAACATATATCTAACCTGTTCACTCTAATGCTGCTCTTAAATCACAGTCGATGTAATCTGAAAGTTGAATAGAAAATTGGTCACAATTGACTAGTCAAACGTGGTGCATATATCGGTCACGGTTAACGTGTAGGTCATAGTTGACTTTTGATCCATATTTTTTACAAGAAAACATAATTTTTATTTAATAAACAATTTATTTTTATTACATAAAATCTTAATATATAATTCAATACTGTTAATAATTAACATTTTGATATTAAAAAAAATAAAATAGTATAAATATTAAAAACAAAAGACTTTTTCAAGAGGTAGCTTATACGTGAATTCATTGATCGCCACTTTTTGCCACTTGTATAGCTGACGCACTCCTCCTTTACTTTATCCGTCATAGTTCTTGAATGCAGCATCAGCTTTAGTTTTCCAACGAGCTAGTGAAGAGATTTATTTGTCATTTGCCAAATGATTCGCACAGAATCAAACAGTTACCTGTCCTTTTATACTGCACTTTGATTTCTTGATTCATTATATTCTACATCTTATTTTTTTTAATATTTATATTAATTTCTTGTGGGGCATAAATAAATTAATCTTTTTTATTCCAAAGTTTTAAAATTTTTAACACTTTGAACACATTTCGTTACAACACACGATTATGATGCATTTCAAAATTTATCTTAAATGATTTTTTTATTTATTTTTTTCGGAAAATATGGTCAAAAATATGTTTAACGCCATCAAGTTTAATAAAATAAAATTAATTAAATAAAATTTTACCGTCACTAATGATGTATCAAAAAAACGGTCATTTTATCGTCACTAACGATGTATCAAACGACCGGTCATCTTACCGTCACTAATGATGATTTGTTGTAAACGTAACTCTACAGCTAAAAAATACTATAAAATGTTATGTATGTATTAGTAAGTGAATCTTGTATGTGTTAGTTTCAGTCATTCATATCTTGAAGAGTATGAATACAGTGGAGTCACTATCGAATTTTTACGTATGCAAAAATAAAATCACATAAAAAACTGCGTATTCACACATATGTATATACACAAAAACAATACATGTAACTTTAATAATGGACTATGCATTTTTTCTAAAATTTAAAATTTTATTAACTTGATCTCCGCATCCCGAGAAACTATTCCTTTTACAAATTGATTACAATATTCATAAAAAATATTTTTGGTTAACGGGCTTATCAAACGAATTCGAATACAAAATATGATTAATAAACTTTTTATAATTCAATTTTAATTTCTAAAAATGCAGTAAATGCTCTAATAAATGGACACCTTCCGTCGGCAACTATTTTGTCCGCCAAGTCCGCTTGTTGGAGAGAAATAAAAAAGAAAATATATTAGTTTTATTTGATATTTATTGGCTTATGTTTTTTAAAACAATGCATTTTACATGGTAGAAAAAAATCCAGAATATTTTTTGTTCTAACTTTACTTCATTTTCTTTCATAATTTGCTCCCCACAATAGCATTCTAATACTTTAAGTGTTCATGTGCTGTGTAGTCTTCTTCTGAAAACTTCATTAAACATCTAACTTCTCTTGTTTAAAAGATGGTATTTTGTTTGGATGTTCTACGGTGCTTACGTCATGTTCTGATGAACTTAAAATCACTCCTTCAACGAAAACTTTTATATCATAAGATTCTGTTAAAAGGTTTTCATCAATAGTTAAAAATTCAACACATTTTTTTTTTGTCTTGTCAACCTTGAAAGAATAGACAAAGATATGTCATCCTCTGCATCTAATTCTACAGAATTTACAGAAATTTTGTATAAATCCTGCTTTCACAAAACAGTCTTTTATGGTTTCGGGTGTTACCTTTTCCCATGATTGTTTAATAAAATACCATCATCCAAAACGTTAATTGTCCCTTTTAAAGTTTTTGCAGAATCCTTAAACTCAATGCCTGGCAGTAAAATTTGTATGATAGCAGTTTTATACGTGTTAAAGTTTTGAACAACATCCTGATTAATGGTTGGCAAAACTGAACTGATATTGGGAGGCAAAAAAACAATTTTAATATTTTTTAAGATTATGTTTTAGGGTAGGAAGCAAGAATTGTCCAAAAACAGCAAAATATTATTTTTTCTCTTAACATTTTTCTGTCAAACTACATGAGCCATTCAACCATTCAACCATATCCCCAGTCATCCAAGACTTTTTGTTAAGCTTTCAAAAAGCTGGTAAATCTTTAATTTTCATAATTTTAAATGCTCTAGGTCGAGACACTTTCCAATTACCAATAATTTTTCTTTTTCCCTATCATATTTACACAAAAAAAATTGTAAAACCCTCCCTAATAAAGCACGAAAGAAAAAGACTATCAGGAGCAGAAAAGCCATTATAGCCCGATTCGTCAGCTATTTCTTTTGCTTTTGCTTTTATGATTGGGCCAGATATAGGAATGTGAAAGCTTCTTGCGTGTACAAACCATTCAAAACACTTTTGGTCAACAAAATAACCTTTTGGGTTTAAAAACCTCTTTTTCTGATTTGTATTTATTGTTCCAGATTGCCATTGTGATCGAATAAATTCTCCCTTGTTTCGAAATTTTCCAGCTTGAGTTTTTCCAATGTTAAACCTTTAATAGAAAATAAAAGTTGTTTCAATCGCTTAATTTGTTTATTTATTAGATTTAAATGTAAAATACCTCTTTACTATTTCACGCACTGATATTTTTCCTTGTCTAAAACATTTGTATTTCCATTTTCTCTCTTAATGGTAATAACTTTTTTTGAGAAGGCATTTTAGATTTGTTAAATTTTAATTAAATCATTTTAATAAATTCTGAATATGAGTGTAGACTGACGTGTATTGCAATTTAATTCTTAGAAATGGAATAACAAACATTTTTGTTTCCACCCTATTTTAATGTTTAACGTATGTAACTGAGAAAACAGAGATGGCAATCACACTGAAAACAATTTAGTGTACAATTGTTCACTACTTTTTTCAATTCTTCATGTTAAATTTAGCTTTTTTATGTCAGCTTAATAGATTTTTTTCCTATCCGGTTCTAGAGATTTAAGTTTTGTATGTTTAATAGAGATGTCCGCTTATAAGAGCTGTCCGCAAAGGGAGCTTTCAGTGTACATGCATTCTGTTTTATTATTTTTTTGATTGCATGTTTCTCTTCAATAAGTATTTTAAGCTATTATTTAATTATTATTTTGTTGTATTGGCATCACTAATTTGCTTTTAGGTGCTTACAAAAATAGAAAATATTCTAAGTTCGGCAGAAATAGCATAGGTTGTTGTCTTAGGTTTTTCTGTTCTGCCGTCAATATAGTCATCTTCATATAAGCGCTTATACTCTAAACTTGGCAGCTTTCTGTCATATATCGTCTATTTGTTTATATCTTAAAGTTGTATTTTTTTACCAAATATGTCCTCCATAAATTGGGCAAAATTCGATAAAATTTAAAGAGGTTGTTATTGAATCAAGGACTCTAAAACAGTTTTCGTTACGCACGAGAAACTCTCGGGACCCGATGAAGCTAACTTTTTTTAAGAGTAAACAATCTGAAAAACTCAACGAACTAATTCTATTGATTCGAGGTGGCTTCCTGAAAGGGTCCGCGCTCATTGTTCCAGATGCAACATATACATCTGAAACGCTGAGAACAGCTAAGGCCGTACAACAATTATTTTCCAAAAGCGAATATATCACCAATCTGCAGCATAGAAGCAAATGGAAAAAGGATGAGGACAACATGAAAGGATGATCTGTTACTAGCTATGGAGTAGCCACTTGTTGGGGTAAATAATGTTATTTTCCGAAGTGGCCTGAGAGTTCACGTTGCAGAAATACAAATTAGTATCAGCTTAAACTATTATCACCTTAACCCCCTCAGTACTCCCGTCTAAATAGGAGGGTTGCTATGCAACAATCTGAACGTACCTTCTGGGTTTATATATCTCTCTGCCTGAGCGTGATGCTTTTGGAAGAGTAGCTGTATTCTCCGTTGAACGTTGAAGTTCTCTCGGCTTTGTTTGACTAACAGGAACTGTAAGGGTACTAATATAAAGTGAAGTTCGTTGCTGATCTGTAGTGCTCAATTTTGGAATCTAGTCGGTCTTCACTAGTCATAAACGCAGCCTTTACTCTGTCTATATTCACCTTGACTTTCGTGTCACTTTTATTTCAAAAATTTTGTCAGTTCTATTTATGACCTCATACGGTCCATAATAGGGCGCTTTTAACGGAGGACGTACTGAATCATCTCTCAAGAAAACATGGATAAAAACATTTTGGTGCGGATGGTTCGACGTTGGGGCTGGTTTTAGTTTACTCATTACTGCGCGTAGTTTTTGTACGTAATCACTTTCCACGTATTCCCTTGTCTGTGTCTCAAAGATTTCACCTGGTAATTTAATTGTGGAACCGTATACCACTTCTGCGGGCGAAGCATTTAGGTCTGGTTTGAGGCAGTTCTAAGACCCAATAACACTATTGACAAACTATTAAACCTCCATTGATTTAATTAATAATCGCTTATTAAGTAATAATTCAAAAATAACTTTATTTCAGAAAATATATGTGATAAATTATTTAACTATCAAAGAAAAAGATCAAAGAACGTCTGATGCTGTCGGTTGCTGAAAAGAAACTGTTCACTCAACAATAATTTTGTGTGTTAGAAAATTATAAGAAAAGGAGAGACAAAAAAACGACATTCCTTTCGCACAATGGGACGAGTACTTAACACCCCTTAACGCCTAGAAGATGAATAAACATTAGGAACTTTTCTTATTCATTTAGAACGGCGAGGACCCGGTTGGGCAGGCATAGATTCAGCATCCGTAGTTGGCTAGTGGCTCGATGAAAGTGACTGTTGAAGCTTTGATGAAAAATCTGTTGATACTTTTGGAAACGGTGGTTGTACTGGCAAATTGTTAGTATCGATGTCATCTTCAGTATTGGCCGTAGCTAATGCATCAATATTAATTTCATTACTGGTATCGTTGAGATAGCTTGCAAATTCTACCTCGAAAGTGTTGGTTAAGGCTCGGCTGCAAATTTGATCTAAATGGCGCTTTACTAAACGATTATCTTGAAGACGCACCTTGTAAGACAAAGGTCCTGTCTGTGACTCTATGTTAGCTGGTATCCACTTTTGACCTAATGCGTAATTTCGAATCCATACAGGGTCTTCTTTTTTAAATGATTCCTTCACAGGTAAATTTTCACCAAAGTTTCATGTTCATGTGAGTGAACTTTGTCGAAGTAATTTTTTGTTGCCGATTAAACAATAGCTCGGCATGTGAACGACCTGTTGTTGCATGTGGGCTTATGTGTTAACTAAACTATGTAAACTAATAAAACGAACAAGATCCAACTCAACGTTTGAATTAGATGGCATTATCTTCAAGTAATCTTTTGTGGTCTGCACCATACGTTCAACCTATCCATTTGACGAAGGATGAAAAGGAGCACATCTTACATGGCATATTAAATTGTTTTCCATAAAGCTTTGAAATTCGGCTGAAGTAAAAGCAGTACCGTTATCTGAGATGATGACTTCAGGAAGTCCATGAGTTGCAAAAAGTGATCGCAATGATTTAATTGCACATTGTGATGACGTGGATTTGACGATGTGTACTTCCAACCATTTGGAATATGAATCGACCACTAAGAAAAACAATTCACCTTTAAATGGCCCGGCGAAGTCTATATGTAGTCGCGACCAAACGGTCTGAGTAGTTTCCCAAGTGCGAACCACTACTTGCGGTCTTTCATGCCAAGTTTCTTGGCATTGCATACAATGTTTAATTGTGTCCTCTATCTGAGAATCTATTTTTGGCCACCACACATAACTTCTTGCCAACCCTTTCATTTTAACGATGCCAGCATGTCCAGCGTGCAAGGCATGAAGAATGGCTTGACGCCCTGGTGGAGGGATAATGGTGCTATTTTCCCAGAGCAAGCATCCTTTAAGTGAAGTTACCTCGTTACGGCGCATAAAATAGGGATAAGCTTGATCATCACAAGAAATAAAACTGTGCCACCCCCTTAACGCCCAGCTGAGAACCTTAGCTAGAAGTGGATCCTTTGCTGTTTGATTCGCCACATCAATTAGATCATTAGAACTTCCTCTTCCTTATTTTCAAACGGCTGCTCTGTTTCGTCTAGTAGGGCGACTTAAACAATCAGCACTACCCATTTTCTTGCCCTCTCTATAAACAAGATTAAAATCGTAAGCGTTTAAAAATATACGAAGCTAACTGTTGACAAAATGGGTGGTGTGGGCTTAGCTGTACAAAAAATACCCAGCAGTGGACGGTGGTCAGTCACTAAAGTAAATTTTTGCCGTATAAATAGTCGTGAAATTTTTTAACACCTGCCACAACAGCGGTTGCTTCTCGATCGATTTGTGAATAATTCCGCTCCGTCTTCGATAAGGTTCTGGAATAAAAGCTATAGTCGTTCAGAGCCATCTGGCAACTTGTGACTCAATACCGCCCCAATGCCATAAGGTGAGGCATCGCAAACGAGTATAGGAGGCAATTTTTCATCATAATGTACACTGTCAGATGTAATTATTTTTTTTTAATTAAAAAAGCTTCCTGATGCTCCCTCTACCATATCCACGGGCTATTTTTGGCCAAAAGGCGGTGTAACGGTTCTGCCATTATTGCTTTATGTGGTAAAAAATATATGATAAAAGTTTAAAAGCCCAAGAAAAGCCTGAAGCTGTTTTTGTCTGCTAGTGCAGGTGCACTTTGAATCGCTTATTTTCAGGTGATGGCCTTATTCCGAGACCATCAATTCTGAAACCCAAAATATGTATTGTAGTTACACCAAAACCATATTTATCTTTTCTTAAACGAAGATCTAATTTATCGAAACGATTCAAAACTATATTTAAACGACCATTACCACCATATCGTCAAAATATGGTAAGACACCTGGAACGTTTCTTAAAAGGTTTCAATAAAATTTTGAAAAATGTCTGGAGCTGACGAATTACCAAATTGCAAACGATTAACTTTAAATGCTCCCTTATGGGTTACTATAGTTTGCATCAAAGCAGATTTCTCATCGACTGCTAGCTGTTGATATGCTTGAGCATGGTCCAATGTTGCAAAAATTTTGCCACCTTCAATTGATGCGATTAGAGAGCTCATAGGTGGAATGTGAAAATTGTGTGGTAATAGTGCCTTATTGAGGATCGACTTATAATCGCCAACAAATTCTAATAGTTCCATCACTTTTAGGGACAGGCATAATCGGTGTTGCCCAGTCTGAATACTCAACGGGTTCCAGAATACCTTGATTGCACAAACGATCAAGCTCAGTTTCCACTCGACCTCGAAGTCATTCTCTCTTAAACGAAGCGATATCGGTTTACGCTAAATTTGCGAGCTCTGTAGAAAAAAGTATGATTGTACTTTTC
Organism: Sarcophaga bullata; assembly: GCA_005959815.1. Classification (NCBI taxonomy): domain Eukaryota; kingdom Metazoa; phylum Arthropoda; class Insecta; order Diptera; family Sarcophagidae; genus Sarcophaga; species Sarcophaga bullata. The sequence continues at coordinate 44,978 of QOCX01000921.1, forward strand.
TAAAACTTTATTAATAGAGTTAAGTTCTTCAACAATGTGGACGCCTTGAATAGTTATACCCAATAGTTTAAACCAGTTGCAGCATAATATATTAGTTTGAGTGCCATTCACAACTATAAGGGGTAGAGCCTTGACCACTCTTCCGCTATACCAAATGTCGACATCAACAATACCTTTTACATGTACTATATTATGTTGAAAATCTGTCAAGTTTAAGTTACATTCGTAAAGTGTCGGTTGTACAATTGGCCATAGCCGCCTAAAGACCTGTGAGGACACTATTGTATAATCTGAGCCTGAATCGATTTCGAACGTACAAGGTTTTCCATTAATATTAACGACTGGTGATCACTAAAATTTGATTAATTGATTGTGGATTTGATCTGCTAAACTTTCGCTGGTTTGTGTTAAATGCTTTCGATTGCTCCGAAAAGACAGCACTATGTTTGAAGACACGTTGTAAATGCCCCTTGATGCCACATGCTGAACAGACTGTTTCTTTATGAGAGCATTGTGCGCGGGGATGATTTCCTCCACACCCATTGCAGGATTTGGACGCACGCAACCTACTTTGATTTTGTGATTTTTTGTGTTTAGCAGATTGCTGGTTACCTTTACCTATTTGATTTATCTGATCTGCCTGACGAATAATTGTTGCTTCTGCCGATGTTGCCCGATCAATGACCATTTGTAGTTTCAGGTTTGCTTCAGCTAGAAAATTTCGTTGTAGAGCCTCATCTCATACGCCGCACACTAAACAGACACGAAGCATACGATCCAAAACGTTGCCGAAATTGCAGTCAACGGCAAGCTTTCTTAAGGCAGCAACTTGTTCCGAAAAACTCTCATTTGGTTGGTCGCGTTTATGGAATTTGAGAAATGATGCATTTTCCGATGGCCGTGGAGAAAAATGATTTGTTAGCAGTGTCTTAGCTTCAGCAATATCAAGATCACTCACCTGTTTAGGAGATGCCAATGACGACAAGAGATCATAAAGTGGTGCACCTGCTAACGTCAAGAAAATTGCCTTTTGATGATCAGCTTGCACATCATTGGCTACAAGGAAAAGCTCAAACCTTGCATAATATGTCTGTCAGTTTTCCGGGTGATTGATGTCAAAAGGTTCCATGGCTCCAATTGATGCTATTTTGCAGTTCTTAGATTTTTGGGCTGATGTCGAAGCTGTGGAATTCGTAATACCCTCGTACGATGTTTTAAAATGAGAAGATTCCCTTTCAATCTTTGGCGGAATTAAATCTTTCATCAAATTCATAAGTTTTTTTTCTTTAAATATTTATCACAAGTGTAAATATTGAAATTATTACAGCGATTCTAATTTTCGGGATATCCCATCCTCGCCGCCAATATTAAATCTCCATTGATTTAATTAATAATCGCTTATTAAGTGATAATTCAAAAAAAAACTTTATTTCAAACTATTAAAGAAAAAGACCAAAGAACGTCGGATGCTGCCGGTTGCTGAAAAGTAACTGTTCATTCAACAATAATTTTGTGTGTAAGAAAATTATAAGAAAAGGAGAGACAAAAAAATGACATTCTTTTCGCACAATGGGACGAGTACTTAACACAAACTATCAGTCCAATTTGGAGACGTATGGTATTTGATGGCACACTTCAGGGTGCGGTGCATGCACTCTACCAGGTCATTTGCCTATGGGTGGTAGGCTGTTATACGAAGGTGTTTCGAACCCGTCAGGTTCGTAAGTTCCTTGAATAGTTTCGATTCAAATTGTCTGCCTTGATCAGTAGTTACAACACCTGGTATACCATAATGATAAATCCAACCGCTTACATACGCCCGTGCCACTGTTTCCGCTGTTATATCTTTTATTGGAATAGCGAGGGCTAAATCGGTCTACACAGGCTAAGCAGTACCGAAAGTCATCACATAACGGTAATGGACTCATTATGTCAATATTAACATGTCAAAATCGTTGCTCTGTAACATTAAATTATAATACACTTCGGTTATGTTTACCTATTTTCGTCTTCTGATACTCATGTCAGGCTTTTGACATTCTACTGATATCACTTTTCATGTGCGTCCAGACGAACCGTTCGGCGATCATTTTAATTGTTGAACGTTTTCCAGGATGAGAAATGTTGTGAATTGAATTGAACGCTTGTAACCTGAATGGTGGAGAAACATACGGACGAACTGTGGTTGTTGACACGTCACATCATAACGATATTCATGATTCCGGTAGTCTGATGAGTTTTAATTGTAACGTGGAGCTTTTCTTCAACTCCTGCAGCTCACTATCGCCTTCTTGGCTTACGGCCAGTTGATGAAAGTTTATCTGGTCTGCATTAAACATGGCCTCAACCCTCGACAATGTATCGGCGACAATTTTGTCCTTCCCCGAAACGTGTTGGACGTCCGTTGTGTATTCGCTGATAAAACTGAGTTGGCGTTTTTGCCAACTTTTTTTCGATGTATATAGTACCTTGCCGACCGTCGATGAAGTGCTTAAAGTATTTGACTGCTTGGTATATCGCTAGTAATTCTCTGACGAAAGTATTATACCTCTTTTGAGTCTCCGACATACGTTTTGAGAAAAGACCTAGCCGACGAAGTTATCCATTTTGTACCACATTGCTTACGATGTAGCTTCATCATTCTACTCTATTGGCGTTCTCTCATTCTTCTTATTCGTCTTTATAATTTTTTGTAATTGGCCTTGTTTAATGCGGCATGTGGAAGAAAACGTCTGTATGAAATTGAGCAGGGCTATAAATCGTCTTAAATCACAGGGTTCTTAAAATTCAGAATCGCTGAAACTTTTTCGCATAGGTAAGATGTCATCTTTTATTATACAATGTCCTAAAAACGTTATTTCACTTTGTACGAAGACACATTTCGAAACGTCGAAGACGAAAAATTTGGTCTATAAACCTTTGAAAAGTTTGGCTAGCATTCCGTAGAGCAAGTGTCACATCGCTGAATTGGAATAAGCCAAACGGTGTAGTTATCGCCATATTCCGGTGCTATAGGTGCTTGATCTCTCCAGATCAAGGGTAGTAAATACGGACTTGTTATGCATTCTATGCGATATGTCATGAACGTGAGGTATAGGGTACCGGTCAGGACTGGTCACTGCGTTCAGACGTCTGTAGTCACCGCATGGTCGGCATTCTCCCGCTGTTTTATTTTGTGCCATATCAGTGGTGTTTCAACATATATTCGAATTTCTTTTTTGCCAGAGCGAGTTTTTCTGGACTCAACCTTCTAGACCTTGCAAAGATTGGCGGTCCTTCAGTAATGATGTGATGGTGGACAGCATTTGGATTTGCAGAATTTTTATGTACTTGAAAGGCTGTGTTAAGTCCTTGTACTTCTCCAGAAGTTGTTTTATCCAACCTATTTCTGCTGGCGAAATTGTATGCGCTTGTTCCTGCTGGATTTCTCCTAGCTTAGCGTTAGCCATCAGATTGGTTTTTCTGTCGATTAATTTCCTTCTTCGTACATCAGCAATTAGGCTGCACTCATGCAAAAAATCGATGCCTATAATGGGTTTAGTGACGTCAGCAATAAGGAAATCCCAGTCCATTTTTCTTCGCAATCCGAAGTCGACCGTAATAATTTTTGTTCCGTACGTTTTTATTGGTGTGCCGTTTGTATAGGTTGTAAGAAAGTGGTACGTTTCGTTTTGTGGAGGTACGACTGAAAAATCTGCGCCGGTATCAATCAAATACTTTATTTTTGATTTCTGGTCTGTGATGAAAAGACGATGTCTTTCTGTAGCCCCTACTCTGTCCGCCGCCGGTGACAAAGTAATAGTTAGTTTTCCGGCTTCAAATTTTTAAACTGGCAAAGTTCCTTACATTTTCATGCCTTATGACCAAACCTGCAGTAAAATTTACAAAAAGGAAAACGAAATTTCGGCCTTGAATTATTTCGTTTTCGTTGTCGACTACTTTCCGTTGAGCGGCCTCTATCATTTTTGCCAGTACGCAACTTTTTAATTTCCCTTCGGAGTTCTTCTATTTCCGCTTTAATACTTGTATTGTGTTGAATGGTTGATATTGAAGAATAATTCTGCACTTCCATTAACTTTTCAGCCTGTAAAGCCATTTGCGTAGAATTTCCGTCTACAATTGCTACCACCGACCGAACTGTTTCCGGTAATCGTTTCATCCATAAGGATTTTAGTGCCTCATCGGATATTTTGTTACCTGCTAAGTCATTCATTCTTTTTAACGGCTGTAACGGTTTAAGGTCTCCAAGCTCGATTTATTGGATAAGTTCCGCAGCTTTCGGTGATCGGAATCTGTATACACAGCAATCATGGAATTTTTTATGGCCTTGTATTTGTCTGTAGCCGGACGGTTGCGTATGATGTCGGAAACTTGTATCAAAAACTTTGGTTCCAGTGATGATATTATGTGGTGATACATTGTATCGGCAACTACAAGTTGTGACTCCATTTGGATAAAAAAAATGCCCGGCTGTTCCTTGCAAAATATTGGCGGCTTGACACCCACTTTAAATATTTCACGGTCACTTTCGCCGCTTTGTCCACCCGTGTCCTCAACGGAATCCAATGGCATGCAGCCCCCGTCGCTGCTTTGTGCTACCGTTGCTTTCTTTTCCGCATTCATTTTCCTTTTCGGGGTCATCACTTTGGTTGTTTTCGAGATCAACAGAAATAATTAAAAAGACAATGTTTTTTCTTCGTTGGTTTAAATTTTGACTTCTTTTTTTTTCTTACCTTAGCTGCAGACCGATTTTCTGATCTGATTCTGATTCCGATTACTGATTTTCCGGCTTTCCTGGACGTTTTCGCGGAGATCTTAGAGACTTAGGTCAACCCATATATAATTGTATTGTGCAGATTTTCTTTGTTTTTCTCTTTACAACTCATCAGGCTTAACAAACCACCCTGTAAATTGTGTCTGAACAATCATCTGGTTATGTGTCTCTTGCCCAAATAAAAGCTTGATTATTATTATAAAGCTTGTGTATTGAAAAAAATTGCTCAGGCCTGCAATCGATATTGGTGTGAAGCCGACTGCAGATATCACAGAAGCGGAGCCAAACACCACACAATAAGAATGACAGAGAGCAAGTTACATCTGACAGATTTGAAGAACAGCGTTGCTGTTGTGACACTGAAGTATCACTTTTGACCCTTTTTTATGTCGTAACAAATAAATAAATTTTTGCCAATAAATTACTAGAAAATAATATAAGCAGCAAAAAGTATGAAGTATATATATGTGAAAGATAGGACATTTTAAAAATAGGTTTGATGAAAACGTATATTAAAATTTGTATGAATTCATTACATATATATTTCCTTTGCCTCATAGTAGTGCTTTTGATGAAAGAATTTTCAAAACTATTAAAAATAAACTGAAAAATTACTTAAGATAGGAACTTGTGAACCTATACTTTCCTCTCTTAAATATAATGAATACTATAGAAGCGAGAAATTTGTACTTCGGGTTGGTTTGTTTTAATTTAATGTATTTAATTAACTGTTATTTTTTTTGTTTTCTCTTTTAATTGAAACAAATCTTTTTTTTCTAACAAAAAACTCATCTCAACTTTTATGAATGTCTTAAGGTGGATGAGTTCATTAGGCATTCCTGATAGGAAAGTTCTTGTTAAAGTAATACGATCGCTCAGAATCGACTCTGCTCGGTGGAAGGTACACAGTTGCCACTAGAAGAGTTCGGAAGATGTTAAGTTATGTTCAACTAATGTTACTTAATTTAGATTTTTTATTAGCTTTATTCGTTTACTTATTGTAAATTAAAAATGGTTTAATTTTTTCTATTATGCAATTCATATTACATTTTTTGAGTTTATTGCTCTAACTTTCTAGTTAAACCAACTTTCCGTTTTAATGCAGAATTAAATTTAGTAGTTAGTTGTTAGGAGACCATTAGCCCATGAGGGTAAAAAGCTTTGAGTTTAAGAAAAACTCGAAGCCTTTCAAGCTTGAATAAATATATACAAGATGAATATATCTGTAGTCTCAAACAATAACAACCTAAGTCGAATTTATTCAATTAGGGTTATGATATTATATTCTATTAGCAAAATTTTATATTAACGTGAAATTCCTATTTCTCTAACAGTGTTTTAAAAAATTTGTTGACGTAAGCGTACTTGGAACTTTAATTTTGTAAAAAAAATTTTTGTACTTTCTCCAATTTTTTAGAAACGCTTCCTTATATAAAACGGATCTTTATCCAAAATCATGTCTTTTCGACTTTAAACTGTATTGCTTTGGTACGCCCAGCTATATACAAATAAGATTCAATTTTATACACACTAGGAGTTTAGCTGACTTTTAGGGTTTAGCATCACCTATCGACCAAACCCACAGATTGATATGCTAATAAGATGTGAATATTCGCAGGTATTTACAAGAGTTTGATTTTAGATATTGCGGTACTTGGACAAAACAGTAGAATCGTTTCAAAAATTATTATGGTTCTACTAGGGAAATTTAAAATTTTTTTCAGCAAATGGAAAGTATTTATGCGGTTTATTATAATTTTGCAATTAAGCAATGGACCAAGCTTGAAAAATAAGAAAAAAATAATATTCTTCCGAGTTATCCCATCAATAACTCATAACATAATTTGAATAACAATGTTTTATGCATACCGTTTTAAAGGCTAAAAAAACTTTGGACTTTTAAATAGGTTAAAGCATATTTGGGTAATCATAATTTTGTGTGAACAAGGTCAAAAAAACGTTTTTGTCAACAAAACAAGTTTGGAGGGTTCGGAGAATATAAAACAAATTATTTTTGAATTCTACTCAACTTACCTGACACAACTTAGAGTAGGTAATTTCTCCGGTGTATTTAATTTTTTGTATTTTTTTATTAATGTTGATCAGGCATTATGTTTTTCAGTGGAAGGTATAGTGGTCATGGTGCAATACAACAAATATTGGTCGTATTTTTGTATGAATTTGTATAAAGTACATACCATACAGCTCAAGACATTTGATTGTTGTTGGTTGATTTTACTAATGTAACTATAAAGAACGTTGCCGTTACCTCACTCGACTTGCTCTTAATATACAGTGTGATTACGACCACAGTTACGGGATTTCTTCAAAATTTTGTGGCGCTTTTAAGCTTGCAATATGTCTTCCTTTGACAATGTTCCTGGAGGCCTTACCTCCAATGATTACTTGTGTAGTGGATATTTTACATTGTAGATATGATGCGTTTAATATTTTATAATTTGAGATCTACAGGCTTCAGTACCACTCGACACATAGATTGCGGAATTTATTTACAATTTATAATATTACCTTTAACTACAATTTGTAAACCCTTCGCACTTTTTATTTATTTTTATTTATTTTTTTTTTTTATTTATTTATTTATTTATTGATTAAAACCAGTACAACAAGCATATATCTTATTTAAAAGTACTGTTTATAAAAATTAAGTTAATAAAATGATAAAATGAAATATAATATTAAGTTAATCTCAAAAATGTTTAATAAAAAAAGTAAGAATTATATTAATTAAATTTAATTTAGCCTAGCAAATGAATAAATCTAAAGAAAAGAAAAAGTGTGTTGAAATGCTGTTTTAAATTGCATTATATTGCCCTTGCATTGAATTTCTGGCGGAAGTTGGTTCCATAAACGAATAGCATTAATAAAAAAATGTCTTTTAGACACCCTGTTTCCTGTATCTTACTGGCGTTTATCCTATAGCCTCTATTGGTTCTAGAAAAACTGAGCTTGCTAAATAAATAGTTTGGTTCCTTTACATAGATAATCTTGTGTAAGAAGATCAGCATAGATATTTCAAAAGGTTTTCAAGTGTCATATTATATATTTTGTATGAAAAATGTGATATACTGCTATATCTGCTGCGTCCAAAAAATATCTTGCTATGTTGTTGTGAGTAACTTTAAGTCTATTTTTGCTAATAGAATCCAAACCCGCAAATACCTCGCATCCATACAAGAGGGAAGGAATCAGATATGTCTTCGCCAATAGCATACGTATATTTAAAGGCGTAAAGGATTGACTCCTATAAAGATTCCTCAACATAGCATGCGTCCTTCCACAAGTCGTATTTACATGGTCAGTCCAGGAAAGTTGACTATTAAAAATAATACCTAAGTTCTTGGCACATTGTACCAATTCTATGGGTGAGTCCCCAACGACTAATGGTGGTAGTAGGTTGGTTGAAAAGCCAACTTTCCCAATTACGATAGCCTTTGATTTATTCGCATTTAAGCGAAGACCATTTGCTGTAGCCCACTTAAATAAATTGTCAAGGTCCTGATTCAGTTTCACTATACAATTGTCTATGTCAGTTTTAAAACAGCTAATATAGAGTTGAACGCCATCGGCATACATTTGAATTCCACAGTGAATAATGCGAGAAGGTAGGTCATTCGAGTACATTATGTATAGCAGAGGGCCGAGAATTGAACCCTGTGGTACACCTCTTCGTACCGGGCTGCTAAATGATTTTACATCACCATGGTGTACTGTCTGACTTCTCTTATACAGGTATGTCCTTAATAGTTTTACTGCTGATGTTGAAAAATTAAAGGTATTCTTCAACTTGTGACAAAGAATGTCATGATCAACAGTATCGAAAGCTTTCGAGTGATCTAGAAGTACCAGAAAAGACACCATGTTTTGATCCATTTTTGACCTTAACTCCTCTACAACATCCACTAATGCCGTAACACAGCTGTGTTTAAGTCTGAAACCTGATTGTCTGTTGGTTAGTAGTGAGTTATCAAATAAGTATTTACTGATTTGATCATGGACTATACGTTTAAATGGTTGTATTTTTGTAAAATTTCTTCAGCATTATTTCTACCCCTGAAAAGGATCTTGGAAAGACTTCTTCCACGCTATTGTTGGGCGCACTGGCTCTTAAATTTAAATTCAGTTTAAAAATAATTTTTGTAGTAATTAGTATTCATACGTTTTTTTCACAATATATACTTTTTTTTAAAACAGATTAAACAGTCATTTGTTTTTTCATCCAATTTTTATGCTTGTTTATTTATTTACTTGTTTTTCTTTATATACAATTTGAATATTTTGTCATCACTCATTAGATTAAACTTTAAGATGCCCTATTTGCCTAAAATTTTTGAATCATAATTAATTTAAAATATTTCGAATTTATATTACAGTTAACGTTGTAGAAGCTCTTCAGGAATTTTGGCAAATAAAACAGGCAAGAGGTGCTGATTTAAAAAATGGGGCACTTGTTATATACGAATCAGTACCATCAAATAGCCAACCATATATTTGTTATGTTACTTTACCGGGTGGCAGCTGTTTTGGAAGTTTTCAGGTAATTTTATTTTAATTATATAATTCTAAATAATATATTCGACCTTAAATTTATTGTGATAGAATTGTCCTACAAAAGCTGAAGCTAGACGTAGTTCAGCAAAAATAGCTTTGATGAACTCCGTATTTAATGAGCATCCTTCGCGAAGAATTACAGATGATTTTATTGAAAAGGCTGTCCAGGACGCATGGACTTCTTTTAAGGGGAATTTGAAGGAAAACGATACGCCTGACACTGGAATTGGAGCATTTAGGTAATTATTAACATAATTTGAGAACACATCATTTAAAGAAAATTTGGTAGCAATTAAACTTTTTTTTGGCAAAAGCTAATATGATTATATGTGTTGCTATGAAATTGATATTTAGTTGATCGTGAAAATTATTGATAGGCATGATTATACTCAACAGGTAGGAGAAGAGTACGGAGTTACCTTCAATTGAATTGAATGACAGGAAAGTGTATGAAAAAAAGTCATATTGAATACGTTCCACATTATTTTAAATTGTACATTAAAACAATGATTTTTCTTTTCAAGAAAATAAGTTCTTTTTATTCTCACTTTCAGATTTCATATAAGTACAAAATTAATACATGAAAAATATTAAGTCAACTATGATAATCTGTCTCCTTTCATTTAGCGTGCAATTTCGATGAACGAAAAACAGTTAAAGAAACATTTTTTTCTTTGAAATTATGTCAATTGAAAAACTGTGCTGTCATCTGTTGTAAGGGAATTGTTACACCTCCCATTTCAAAAATTATTGTTTATTGACAATAGAGGTTGATCTATGAAACTGACTTTTTGTTGTCAGCCTCGTTAATTTCAGTGGGAATGGCTTAAGTTTATCTAGATTTCGGTGTCAGATGTCGCTTTTCGGATGACGCTCTAACACTTTGCAGAGATCATTAAATGCAGCTTTTTTCTGATGAAAACGTACTCTATGGAGCAAAAGTGAAACATTTTTATTACTATTGACTCTTTAATGGTGTAGCTCCTTGACAAAAACGTCATATTAAAATAATAGTATATCAATGTGTATATGGGCTCTTAGTTAGTTATTATTATATACAAAATATATTTTAATAATGTTCTTTATATTAAAAAATAGTAAAGTAGTTAGTCAGCAAGATGGTTCACTTTTGCTCTGTTGTATAAACTAATGTTGTTATCTGTTTGTTTATAACGGGTTTTAAATTTCAATAATAAGAGCATCATTTGGTGCAAAATTGTGGCGTTCTTCAATACGTAAAGAAAAGATCCAAGCAAAATGACAAAAATTAATGTAATGCTACACAGCTGAAAATATCGCAATCTTCATGCATGAGAATAAAAAATAGCGGAAACCTTCATTCTTCCTCTAAAAATGGGCGACCATGTAGGTTGACTGATAGAGATGCGCGCAAATTGGGAGAATGCTGACATCAGAGAAGCCAAAAGTCTCAGAAAGCCTGCTAATATTTTAAAAATGCCAGCGCGTGGACAGTACGAAAATCTTTAAAAAAATTGACATTATTCCAGCTAAAAAACCCAAAAACCTAAGTTAACACCTAAGCAAAAAAAGGATCGTCTAAACTCTGCCATGTCTTATGAGCCCTGGAGATTGGATGACTGGAAAAGAGTTCTGTGGTCAGATAAGACGAAAGTTAATCGACTCAACTCAGATGGAATACAATATTGTTGGTCTAGGACAGGCAGGGCCACCCAATCGTATCAGACCATTGAGACCGTAAAACATAGGGGCGAGTGCCTATTGGATTGGGGCTGTTTTTCTCATTTTGGAGTGGGCCCACTTGTCCAAATAAATGGCATAATGCGTAAGGAAAATCACTTAGACCTCTTGTATGTAAATTTACCAGTAGCTTTAGGACAGTTGGAATATTCCAACAGAATAATGATCTGTAACACAAGTTGAAACTAGTTCAAACTTGGTTGAAAAGCCAAAAATTTCAAGTGATGGAATGGCCTGCGCGAAGTCCAGACTTAAACCTTAAACGTAAACTAGCGGGTCTTGAAGTATTAAGGAACTCTGAGAAAAAATATATGAAATGTGGTGTGAAATTGATTCAAAATACTGCGAAAATCTTGTGGAGCATATGCCATGTCGTATCAAAGAAGTTATTCAAAAAAGAAGATATAACCGGTTACTAATACAGTTTTTCAGAATTTTTTTGAAAATAGTGCAAAAGTGAGTTTTAGTTTTTTTCAATAAAAATTTTTTCTGTATGAAATGTAATGTAATTTTAATTTTTAATGTTTAGTTGAATATAATAAATCTTTAGTTAATTTATGAGAAGCATTTAATTTTGTTTTCATTTATTGTTTAAAAGCTACGGTTCCATAAAGGCAATCTTAGAAAAAAAGGTTCACATTTGCTCCATACTGTATTTATAGAAATCAGAGGTCAGCAATGAGATTCAAAAAGATGAGTAGATTCGAATCATACTCATACTTAACACTACGCATGATTTTGTTGATTTCGAGTCTCCTTTACTCAACATAGGCACGAACACTAAAGTACTCACTAGAAGGTTGTGTGTTTGCTGTTTGCTCCTCTGTGTTTTTTGTGTCTTTCTTTTGCTGTAACTAAGACTGTAAATTTTGATGAATGATTCGAATCATTTATTATTATATATCATTTATTATTATATTGTAAGAATCAAATATATTTCGAATGTTATGAGTTTGATGTCAACGTTGTACCAAAGATGTTGCACTGTCATACATTGTACTGCCAATGCCAAATTTGTCTATGGCAGTACGGCTACTACCACTAATAATACTCAGAGAAGTTATTACACTCAGAGAACTTATTATTCTCTCTCTCAGCAATTCATTCTTATATGAGTGTTACGTGTGTCTACAAATTACACGTATAAACGCCATCTTTGTGCCCACTCTCATGTTTACTGGGAGAACTAAAGAGAATAAAAAGCACATACACATGTATATGTATATGGTACATTCCCGTAAGCATATGTGTACATCGTTTTTGTTTTTATTTTTTCGTGAAAACACATTCAGTAAAAATACCAAAAAATCAAAAAGTCGTGTTTTCATACAATTTATGTGCAAATAACCTGCTGAAAAGAAAATGTTACCGATAGTGTAAT
>QOCX01000922.1:10555-27426 GCA_005959815.1 Sarcophaga bullata
ATAAACATTTTAAAACACTAAACAACACGATAATTTGGAGATGGTTGTTGATCTTATGGAGATCAAAAAGGTATTTAGCAAAATTTAAAAACCAATAATTTTTAAAAAGAAATTTAAACAATGATTTATGGCAAGGCAGGCAAGAAGTATTTAAATATTAAGGTGAGTATGTTAAATAATTTGTTTAAGAAAAATGCTACAAAAAACTTTGCTTTAAAATTTTATTTCAATTAAAAAAAAAAAGAAAATAAATTCTTCACACCTGGTTTTTATTCTTAGTTTAACTAAACAATTGATTCTTACGCAAAACAATTATTATAAAACAAAAGGACCTGTCAAAACAAATAAATAAATCAATGTATACTTACTCTTTAACCCTTAGTTGCATTGTTTGTATGAAAAAACGAACACGAAAGAGCTGACATTAAGACCCTTTTTTATACAACATTGTGGCCTACTATAACATGAGAAAAACAGTTCACTAAATAGAAACATTGTACAAATTGAACAAAAACTTTTAAACAACAAAGACTTTGAATGGGGACTTCTACTAGATGAGAAAGAGTGAAAGTTCTTCCGCTTTAAACAACCTTCTTTTCAACCGATTTTCCAAAGATGGCACTTTCATGTATCTTGAGCTGCTGTTTGAATTTTTCTTTCCTTTTTCAATTCTTTTGAATTTTTTTTCTTTTTTTTTTTCTTTTTGTAGTGCCGTGACAGTTGAAGGGTTAACAATACGTTAATCAAAACCATTCAACCATTGTTCACTTGTCAAAATCTAGTTCATGCGTGTTTTTTTTAAATGGCAACACATGCATTTAGCGTCAGGAGTGTCCGACAATGGAAAACATTATCAGGTTCAGGGTGTAAGAAAGATGTCTTTTCTTTGTTGGCAACCTCAAGTTAAGATCTCTAGAAGAAGAAGCAAACTTTCATAAGAAATTTAATGTCTTCAGTGTCTTGATTACGTCGTTAAATGGCATTTATTGTGAATGTAATTTACATAAACAGCTCCTCATTCATTTGTAAAGGAAACAAATTTCAAGTTCATTATGCTCATAATGGAATAATGTTCTCAAGAATACGGTCTTAATCGCTGCATCAATTATTTCTTGTAACATCTCTTTTTGCTGGAAAATTATACATTAATTCACTGGCACCTATCTCTACTCATATGTAAAGGGTGCGCCAAAAACGGTATGAAATTATGTAGTGAAGTACAATTGATCCGGTTAGAAATGTAATGTTAAATGTCATAGGCCTGGCCCCCGCTCGGCCTCCAGTTACCTCACTTCGATTGACCGAATTTTTCTGCGATGTTTCGAGTGTTACGGGGCCGCTAACTAGAGAGCATCACGCATATTGGCCTCAACATGCTCAATATATCTCTGTTGTGTCGGCATCACACTTCTTTAACGATGTCACAGAAAATAGTCAACGTGTCAGATCGGCAAACTTCTGGCTGCCAGATTGACATCAATATTTCGACCTGAAGTAAACGCCATCAAACGCTGGATGCCATAACATCAATTCGCTTACCATAAGATGTATTGGCCAAAATTGCACTATTGCTGCTGCAAGACAAACATCGTCTCACCATCAATACCAGCTGAGCGGACAAAAAATCAGTGACACTGATACGATTTGGTGTCTCACATGACTTTAATGTTTGTGCCGGTTTCCTTCATTCCACAAGAAGCAATGAAGCCATGTTCGCTCATAAAGCCCACTCATACAGTCTACTCGTAAGGACGTGCATTGGCGTCTCGTGCTAAGAGCTACGTGTTGGTTTCTTAAGCCCCAATTGCCGCACATTTGTACTTATTAACGTACCCTCCAATTTGCCAAATGAGCTTCATCTGAAAAAACAATTTTTTTTTCTTTTTATGGCGAATAATACGATGATCGTGCAGTGTTTCAGGTGGTCGAGTCTCGCGAAGCAAAACGAAGCAGATGCCAAGCGTTCTTCAACTCTAAAGGCAACTTGAACCTTTGCAAGCGTCATATCGAGATCTCTTTTCAAAAGTTCGATGTAAACTTGGTGTCTCCGTGAAACCATTCAATTCCTTGAGAGGGCCGGTTGACGAGTAAATGTATTTTTGGAGACTATCGAATTTCTTGCTTTGAGTAGCTTGAAGCTTGAAGATTATCTTCCATTACAGTTGAGGTTACGGAGGGAGTAACGAGGTAGAATGTTGAGTGGAATTTTAAGCTCAGCACCCTCAGCCCCTACTCTATATTTCGGGTTACGAACTGTTTAGCCCAATAAAACGCGTATACCGGGCGCTGTTGGTCCTTTTCTGCAACCGTTTAATTCCCGATCAATTTCCCTTGTTTGAATAAATTCCAAAAAGATCCTATGTTACTGAAGCGGAAAATCAATTCATCTACGATCTGGATTAATATACTGAGTTTTGTGAGCCGAATAGAATCGACAGGCGTATTGCCGCTATCAATAACCTTGATTGTACAGTAACATGCTCGAAGTACGATAGTAAAAAGATCCCAAACATGTCGCATAGAATCCTACATGGTAGGCAATCATGGTCTGTAGCCGAGTGGCAAATACAGCTGATGCTGTTCTCACCACTAAACTGCCCATATTGAATATTGAACTTAGCTCAGGAAGTACTTCGAAGTTCTTGAGCTAATTTGTTTTTTTTCGTTCTCTGAGCTTCTCTCCACAAAGCGCTTTTAGTGGTACCTTGACTGTCAACTTATTACAAATGTCTCTTCAATATGTAGCCACTTTATCAAAAAAAAATCAAAACGAAACAAACAATAACAACAAGAAAGTTAACCCCCGTGTATAATCCGCCAGTAAACTATTTTAAATTAACACGCAAACTATCACGCTTGCGTGAATACATGAATGCAACATGCAAAACATCATATTAGTGAGGATACTTAAAACGCAGCAAAAAAAAACCAGCAACAAACCCATGATAAGCAACAGCTTTAAAGCATATCGTCCTACTATTTCTAACCAAAAAGCAAAGCAAAAGAAAAATACTCAGAGCTAGCCGTATTACGTATGCCTAAAAAAAAACGGCGAACTTCTTGCTTGACCTGTGCACACGGTCTGCTAGAGGACGAATCGAAAAACTTTCGACGTCGTTTAGGCCAAATAATATTGAATAAAAAAGACGGATACAGAACAAAAGAAGAATTAATCGTCAGACAGCCGGTCTGTTACACTTGAGCCAAGGGGTAATTACCGATCATGATTTATTACATAAAATCTCATAAAAATTCTACTTGGATTTGCTAAAGATTTTAGGTAACCTTCGTACTTACACTTGGCCGTCAAGATTAAACCACCACCACCACCTTCGCATATGAGAAGCAGCAGACAAAGAAGTGAATTGAACTTGATACGCATAAAGTGGCTTTAGAGAATGAAAAAAAATGTTTGCTGTTGTTGTTGGCCAAGATGAGTATACCATACCATATAGTGAGTGGCTGGTTCATTCACAGCAATCGATCAGTTCAGCTACGCCGCCCCATTTGTTCTTTTGCGATTTTGTTGTTGTGGTTTTGTTTTTTTTTTGTTTTTAACTTAAGATAATTGAAGAGTTATGTTGATTTGTTATGGTGAATGTGGTGGATTTTTATCAATACTCCGCAAAAACGAAAAAGGAAAAACAACAAAGAAAACAAATTCGCAAAAAAAAATAAGAAAGATAAGTAAGTAGGTAGGGTAATGGTAGCCATCGAATGGCTATGGAACGTTCTTAAATTAATGTAAAGAAGGCTATTGTTGCCATCAGGGTGGAATATAAAGTCGCCAAATGTCTTGTGCGTTTTTTTGAGTGAAGGGCATACGAAGTGTCCAATTGGCAAGACGCTCACAATATAATAGTCAGGCTGAATTAGATTGATGATATGAGTATGTTGGTTTATGGAGCCGCTATCGTATGTGTCTATGCACAGACTGCGACTAAGAACTCCACAAAGTAAAAGTCAAATGGCTTAAACCAACACACCATCTCAGTGGCCAGCTCACATCACTTCAACTTGAGATAATCATGGCCTCAAATCGTTCATGCATAATATTCAATGCGGTGGGACTTGTGGCGCACATAGAACCGTTCTGTCCTTAACGACTGCATGTCGTTGGCGTGCATTTATAGTGACCATATTAGCGGATTTTTTAATAACATCTCTCCCGTCTTATTGCTTTAAAGTATTTGAGTTTTATTCCTCAATTTCTTCAAAAAACAGCACGTAATTGGTGAACTAAAGCAGGTCCTCAGTTAGCGGAATCTGCAACCTTTGCAGAAGTAAAGTCTCTCTGCATGGTTTACCGTCTTGCAATGATCTGCAAGAATAGATACACAGACAGATATGTTCCTACAATCGAGTTCAAATAGTTAGTTAATACACTTTCAATCTAATTTCTGCCAGGCAAGTGTTGCAATAATTCGCCTAGTGGACAGAATTGGTCATTACAACAGTTCAGTCAGGTTTACGATCTAATTTCTCATACGATTTATGGTGTGTGTGTTAATTTTATACATGACTGGCGGGACTTACAATTTAAAATCGATTCCGAACTACAAAAATCCTTTCATGACTACTTTATTCACTGGCAGAATTTTTGACAGAAATCTGCTTAGAGGAGAAAATTTTCATGGCAATATTGTTAACTCTCAGAGTTTTCAACAGAAGTCTGCCGAGATAAAGTCCCGAAGAAATATTTTTTGATATTTTGTTTTGCTGGAGATCTCTGACCTGGGGTTTGAACCTAGGGTTTGAATCCAACACACTACCTACTAATAATGGTGATAAAAGGCACTAATTTCCTAAGCGCACTAGTATTCGATGACAGTGGACCAAGTTAAACTATCTTAAGACGTCTCAAGGATTCTCACATAAATTTTCTTCCCTTAAGATGTTCGATTTTAGCAAATTCTTGACCTTTAGGGTGAAGGAATTATCACTTGGACATGAATTGCTCATGATAAACCGATTCTAGGCTTAATAACCAAACATTGGCATATGCCAGTACTCTATGATCTAGGGTCC
This sequence comes from Sarcophaga bullata, assembly GCA_005959815.1. NCBI lineage: Eukaryota > Metazoa > Arthropoda > Insecta > Diptera > Sarcophagidae > Sarcophaga > Sarcophaga bullata. The sequence continues at coordinate 15,584 of QOCX01000922.1, forward strand.
AAAGGCTTGTGTAAAGTATGAAAAACCAGAATTACGGTAGGTTGTAAACAAATTGCATGATGATTAGTTTGTATATTGAAAGTTGTATCAAACAATGTAACACAATGTAGCGTACTTGTAAAGTGCTAAACAGGAATTGTTCTTAGTAGCAGTACTTAACCTTTGTATTAAAATAAGTAAATAATACACAGATCCACACTATTGCCGTGAAAGAAGTGCGTGTTGAATTTATTTTATGCACATCAAGTTCTTCTTCTTCTTATTTTTTTCGAGGGTTACGTACTTACTTCAGTTGTAACATTGACGGAACGGAAATGCGGATTTTTAATTTTTTTTTAACTTTTTTTTTGTTTTCTTAGTTTACCTATAACGGCAACACAATCATTCATTAATTTAATCCACTTCATTTCATTCATAAAAAGTCCCTGGTTTTAATTTTGGCAATAAAAAAAAAACAACAAAAAAAAAACCATAAAACCGATAAACAAAAAATTTTCTGTATTGAGAAAACAATATGTAAAGTAAACCAACAACGTTTTCAGCATCCAGCATCCAACATGTAAATACGGCTTGTATTAATTGACAACCTACATGTGTTTCAACAACTTGGGAGAAAAAAAAACAAGAAAAAAGAAAAACAATTTGCAAACGAAACTACGCGACTAATAAAAGATTCACCCGAAAGAGGTATTTTTCTACAGCCGTACAAGTTGGGTGAGTGAGTTTAATCCCTACTACGAGATATGAAGTGAAGACAGTGCGGTAGTACCCTTCCCGCAAAAGTTTGCACTTCAAAAACATTCTCTAAAGACAAATTCGGTCGGAAAGGAACCTACGGTTGACCTCGATCGATCCCTACCTATATAAGCAACGTGGGGAAACTCGCTGGATACGTGTGTAAAGACGTATGACATACATTAAACTTAAAAATGGCATGGAAGAATCCTAAAAGCGTGTCAAAAGTTCTGATTCAATGCTGGCTGCTGAACAACTTGCCTAAACAACCGTAGGGTGGGCGAATTGGTTTCGGTATTTAGAGGTGAGCGGGTGCCTTGGCATTAATATCATCAAATTAATTGTCAGATTAATTTACTTAATTAACTGATTATTACAACCATTTAGAGGGTAGGAATACAAGCCAGCTCATCTTCACCCACCCAACGTATGTATGCTGTATAGAGGTGGTGGAGAACCTACAGTTTCAACGTTTGATTCCGGAAAGACCAGGACTTTTGGAGAAACTTATTCATAGCAACTTTTGCTTTACAATCAGGAGTTTTCTGTCAGATGTTCGATGCTAACTGAGCAGAGTTTTCAATCATGGTACTACCTACACTGCACTAGTGCGACTACGGATGTCAGATATTTCAACGAAAATTTTTTGAAATTAATGTGGTTAGCTTATGCTGGCACACTGGTGGCACGATATATTGTATTTGTGCTTAAAAATTTTTGTCCACGCCAAAGTACACACCCACAAGGTATATTGCCCCTTACCATAATGATTTATTGCGTGAGCGAGCAGTGCGCTGTAGTAAACAGTTTTGAAAAACCATTTTTTTTTTTTGGTTTCATGCTTCTTAAGAAGCGCATAATACCATGGATAACCTCGTCAATGTTATAGAACAATGTTAATAAAACACCGCAACATCAAGTGGAACTAAGAACTACCAAACGATATGCCTTGAAAAAATTAGGGTTTCTGTTTAAAATTAGAGGGTTTAATATGCAAATTATTATGCCAGTACTACATGAAGAGAAAGAAAAGAAAAACAAAAAACTCAGTAGCTGGCTTGGTTCATGCTTCTTGGCAATGAATTTTCTAAGACAATATTACAGGTTTACTTGCTATCTTTTGGGTTGAAAATTTACATGCACAATCGCGATTAATATTTACATTGTCCGAGTGCGAGGAGAGGAGAGGTGGACCCTAACAAGTTAATATTTTAAAAGTTAAATACATTCGTTCTATTCATTGACTTGCAGTACATAAACATTTGAAAGACCAAAAGAAAGGATTACATTTGTGCCTGTTAAACATGTTCAACTCTGTTGCCGTTCTATTGTCCTGTTCGATTATTCCTGTGCGATGTCGTAAGGATAATAGTCCCATAAATGATACTTTACCACTGTGGATGACTTATCATATCTTTTCGCCCCGAATGGGTAAAACGTAATCCTTTGCTTGGTTGCAGGTGAAATGATTCAATTTGGTTGCGGGGTTTGATGAACAAGCAAATGGAATATTACCATCACTTTAGAAAATGCTAGACAGCGCGAAGAGCTGGGTAAACAGATTGCAAAGGACATTGTTACTCTGAATGTGCGCTGTATTGTTTTCAAATTTTTAACACTTTGTAGACGTTTAGGCTTAAGTTTTCAATGTACCGCTTGACAAATATGGATGATGTACTTGTATAGGACTTGTTAAAGTAAGGATACTGTTAGATTGCGTTTTCATTATTGACGCTGTACATACATATATCCATGTGCTAACAAAGTATTGTTGAAAAGCGCCTACGAATTTAAAATGAAGATTAAGGGTTAGAAAAGGAAATATGAAAAGAATTGATGAACCTGCGTCAGCGTTTCAGCTTATTACATTGTAAGCAAGATTCTTTAGAAAGTTTTATTTTATTGCTTTATAGTTATAGGGGTGAACCAGGGATATGTTTTTTGAAAACTCTGGATCAATTTACATTGTATTTCTATGTTCAAACTAAAGGTAGGCAAACTAAACTAAATAAAAAATTTTTTTCAGAATTTTTCTTCAAAAATATTTTGACGGCTTTCTCCTTTTCTGACATATAAAACAGCTTAGGAATTCAATGGAAATGGAGGAGACTATTTTAAAAATATAGGATCACAGTTGTAAATGCCCTACTTTATTGTTTTAAAGGAGCTCTGTTAATAGCATTTAAAAGCTACAAATTGCCATAGACATCCCCTTTTTTTCAAATTCTAAATAAAATTAAAGCGAAGTCGCGGTAGTCAAGCAGCTGCGGGTTGGCCCGTATTTATACATACAGCGATGGTTCAAAAACTAGCCCAAACATTTCGTACAAATCGAAACATGAAAACAAAATAATTTCTTCGACTACTTCATATGAGCTCTTCCTGGCGCAAATACTATTGAGAAGCGTAAATAAACCCTGCAATGATAAGTTTCTACGCAAAACTTCTATTCGGAGCTCTTACTTTAAACTTTATATTCCAACAAACTCATGCAGAAAAACTTAACACATCAACATGCAGTGATGTTGAGAAAGGCCAGGTTGAATCCGTGACTAAAGGGCCAGTAATGACAATGGAGGCGAGAGAGAGTAAATACTTAAGGGGATGATGATCATTGAAATTTTGTTAGCATAGACCTATTGCTGCCATTGTTTAACGAATGTAAAAATTCGTTCAAATATTCTTATCGCCTATCTGGCGGTTTTGTTTCTTTTTTTTTGTTTTTTGGTTTTGTTTTTGTTTTTTTTCGAATCAGATCGAGATGGGGAGGTTTTAAATCTCGATGGCCAGGGTTTCTACGGATTTTAAGAACAAAGTCCCACAGTGAAAGGAAGGGACTAATGGGGTCAGTATTAGCACGATTTCGGGTGGTCAGCTCTATACATTAATGGCCACGTTAGCTGATCATTGGTGGTCAAATGTTTGTGCAGGAAGGTATCCAATGGTCGCAATGAAACTGTGTAGCACGTGGCGCCTATACTGGTGCGAAATTACATTTCGTTGATTGAGCACTCTAAGCTAACACTAAGTCAGTTCACTGAAAAATGTTTTAAGACAGGTGGAAACATATTGTCCACGAATTAACGGAGTGTTTTTCCTGTTTGGGTTTTTGCCAGCATAAATTTTGGTCAGTTATAAAAAAGGGATGCATGTCAAGCATGGAACTGCAGACAGAGACAGTTTTAAGAGGGCTGCGTAATTCACTCTAAAAGAAACTCTTTCTTGTGTAGGTTTAGTAGGGGACAGAATTGGACTTGGGATGAATGATGGCCCCTCAAAAGACGGTGGTATGATGCCTGATGCCAGTTCATGGCTTGACATGCCATCCTTTTTTATATGAAAAAGTTTATGCTGCAAAACCAAACAGGAAGAAACACACTCGTTAATTCCGGTGAAAAGGGGGTATTTTGTCCACTGGCTCTTAAAACATTTGTTCAGTGAACTTGATTAGTGTTTTAGTTAAGTAATCAACGAAATGTAATTGGTCGGGACGAGTATAGCGCCACGTGCTAGCCACAGGTTCATTGCACATTGGATATTCTGCACAAAACATTTAGACCAGCGGATGATCAAGCTAACGTGGCGATTAATGGTGAACTGACACCGGAAATCGTGGCTATATGGACCCCCGATGAGTCTTTTATGTGGGGATTTGTTGTCCTTAAATCGTAGAACCCTGCCATCGATGATTTAAAAACTGCGCCATTCGATTGGATTCCACCCAGATAAGGCGGATAAGAATTATTTGAACGGATTTTACATTCCGATAAAAACAATGGGCAGCAATAGGTCTTTGCTAACAAAATTTCAATGGATACATTCATCCCCCTTAAGTATACTTTGTCAATTGGGTCATTACTGCCTTTAGTCAGGGGATTACAGACCTACCTTCTCACATCACTCATGTTGTGATGGTAATTTTCTGCATGAGTGTTGGAAATAAAGTTTAAAGTAGACTCGATTACAGGTTTTCGGTTGGAAACTTGAATTCATTGCAGCGGTTTATTTACTCTCATTAGGTATTTGCGCAAGGAAAGCAGCTCATATGAAGTGAAAATAGGTCAAGAACAATATTTTTTCAGTGTTTCGATTTGTGAGGCGAAGACATGTTGTCTGGGCTACTGTCTTGAACCATTCGCTGCTATGTATAATAAGCCAACCCGCAGGGGCCTGCCTTGACAGCGCGAACCTTCGCTTTATTTTATTAGAATTTGGAAAAAAGGGAAGTGGTGTAATCGCGCAATTTCGTAGCCTTTGAATGCTGGATTAACAGCAGCTCTTTAAAACAGGTAAGAGTAGCACTTTAAACTGGTGCAAGATGGTGAGTGTGTGGTTTTAAGAATGATTCTGCCTGCCTCGCCATTGAGATTCCGTAACGCTGGTCGTTGTTATATCGGTTAAAAAGGAGAAGACGCGTCGAAAAAGTGTGTTGAACGAGGAAAACATTGCGTGAAAAGAAAATTGTTTTATTGTATTTTTAGCTTGCCTACCTTTAGGTCTGAAAATAGAGGAGATACGAATGTAAATTTGATCCAGGGGAGTTGTCCAAAACGCAGTATCTGGTCTACCCCGTCGATTCAAGCATGAGAAGATAAAATAAAAGATTGCGTAACGAATTGCTTACAACTGTATAACGCGAAACCGCGGTTGGCGACCAGGGAGGGGTCTCATCAGATTCCTCTTCATGATTTTCCTTGTCCGTAACTAATTTCGGATTTCGGCGTATTGTGAGCCTTTGTCAAGAATATTTGTTCTAGACCATGGATAGTCACTGTATTACAGCCGTGACATAATCTGAAAAGCGGGCATCGTAAAGTAGTCCTTTACACTGTTCTACACAGTGCGGGGCCTATGAATGAGTAACGATCATCATACCTTATTTGAAGTCAACAGCGGGTACATGCAAAACTAGCGTAAACGTATACAAAAGTGGGGCTTAAAAATTTGAGAAACGGGAATACCAGCACTGGTCAATGTAACATGTGCCTTCAGTTGTTGCTGTAACTCTGTCGAGGGGTCTAGCGATGGTTGCTAAGAGGATGGCGCTAGTTTTAACTATTTCCGAAATTTGGTTGTATGGAAGACCCGCAAGACCCAATTGAATCATTTCAATGGCAGAGCAAGCACAAGGATTCACGGTTTGTGACGATTCGGAAAAATATGAGTGAAAGTCTCATGCGTCTAAGCCAGGTAGTAGCTTTATGGACTATTATTTAACATGCACAGGAAGTAAGTCGAACGAGGGCAGAGTAGACCGGCAGCAACAGAGCTTGAACATGTTGAACACGCAGCAAATGTAATCGTTTCTTGGTTGGTCTCTTCAGATGTTTGATTGGTACGCCAAGTACTGATGCAGATTGCAACGTATTGTATTACTTTAAAATAGTCTACTTGGTATTTGTCCATTTCCAGCACTGTGATCAATAAACTGATACAGTGCATGTTAAATCATACAATAGATATTGCTATATGTATATCCTCTTGGTGTAACTATTCGTTGTAGAAATTCTCGATTCGCAGGAAGCAGTACCGAGCCCAGCTAGCTGTGTAATGTTTTTGTTTTGTTTTGCTTTCTTTCATTCAGGAGGTTGCAGCTGGCAGGTGAATGATTTGCGATGATTGTAAACCCGTTGACGTTGGTAAAACAGAACAACTAGGTTCTGTTCACGGAAGGCCGAGAGTGTTTGTTGAGTTTAGTTCCAGGGCGTGTGGATGTTGCGGGGTCGTTCTTATGTACATTGGCTTTATGGGGCCCGGCGGGCGGGCGCCGCGGGGGCGGTGGGGAACATGCAGGTTATTCCATGGTATATCATCCTTTAAGAAGCATGAACCAAAAAAAAAATAATGTTTTTCAAAATGCTTATACAGCGACTGTGATCACAATAAATCATTTATGAGCATATATTGTTACTTGCGTGGGACACAAAATTTAAGCAACAAATAAGCATATATTCGCGGCACCGTGTGCCACATAAGCTAAACACAATTAATTTCAAAAAATTTCGCTTGAATATCTGACAATCGAGTCGCACTAGTGCATGGTAGGCTAGTCCATGATTGAAAAACTCTGCTCAGTTACATCGACATCTGACAGAAACCTGATTGTAAACAAAGTTTGCTATGGAAAAGTTTCTCCAAAAAGTCTGTCTTTCGGAATCAACTTAAACTGTAGGGCTCACCACTCCTATACACGATTACATAGTTGGTGGTGAGGATGAGCTAGGTTGTATCCTACCTTAAATTTAGTTGTTAATAACAGCTTAATAAGTAATTAATCTGACAATTAATTTGATGAATTAAAAGTAATGATTTATCTTAAAATACGAAACCAATTCAACGATATGTACGAAAGTATGTTTCAGCAGGGCAGCATTGAATCCAGAACTTTTGACACGCTTTAGGATTCTTCAATGCCAATTTTGTTTAAACTTAAATGTATGTCATACGTCTTAACAACGTATCCAGCGGAGTTCCCCACTGCTTATATATAATGATCGAGGTCAAGTAGTCCTTCGACAGATTTGTCTTTAGAGAATGGTTTGAAGTCCAAACTTTTTGCGGAAGGTACTACCGCACTGTTTCAACTTCATATCTCGTGAGTAAGGATTAAAATATACCAATTGTAGGCTGTAGAAGAAATACCTCTTTCGGGTGAATCTTTATTAGTCGCGTCGTAATATATTTTCTAGAATGGAAGCGCGTGAATGGGCAGCATCCAACATACAGTTGGACCAAGGGAGACCTTAGCATACACTTTTGAGCCGTCCCTAGAACATTGCAGTACATTAGCCTTCCTGCACATTTATGGAAATTGGGAACAAATTAAGATCTGTGCCTTTACCCAAGAACTTGGAAAACAAGTTTGCATGTGGCTGCCGTATGCAGTAACCTATGCAACTGGCCTCATATTAACTTAATGATTTCAAAATATCTGTCTGCTTTATTTCTAACATTGGTAAAAGAAAAAAGTTGTAGTAAATCGCTGGCTTGCAATGCGTTCGTACAGCGTTCAGTGTTGGGGAGGAGTCACTTCGTATCTCTCTGGTTATGAAGCTTACTTGTTTAGGAAGGTTTTATGCGACTACATTTGAACTATTCAGTAGAGGGGCTATGGCGCAGAAAAAAAGTGGTCGTTGCAGACTAAATGGAAATTCATAGAGAATGAAGTGTTTACAGTTTTCGGCGTAGGTCTAGTAGTACTGTTTGGTGGGCTTATTAGTACATCGGACGATGCGTTCAAACCCAATTCAGATGAAGAAGTTATTTTCGTTTTGCAAAACTTCCTCCAGACATGATTGTCGGCAAAAGCTCCGAGAAAAATAAAAATTGCCATTGAAAAAAGTTTTCTCCAGAAAATCTGTCGTTCAAATTAGGCCTTTTAAACTTGCGAGGCCCTACCGTTCATACATAAAACTAAACAGACAAAACATAAGTGTATGAGAAGCAGATTTAGGCCTGACTGAAGGGTGTAATGATTCACTTATGGCATGTTTATGTAATCGAAGGTAGGGTTTTTTTTTTTTTTGTTTTATGCGAACTGTACAGGGACGACGAAATAAAATCTGTACGAACAGATTCTTATTCTTTGATTTCAACTGGACTTCGATCAAAAAAATCTTCCCGGCAGAAAATGATTTTGTTATGATAGATTTGTTTTATACAACATAAGATTGCATGTATTTGTATGTAAAAGACATTGAATGAAACGTGTAGGAGTAGGACCAAAAGTCTAATACTATACCAGTCGCGCAAAAACTAAGAAAATCAACAGAACCTTCCGTAGCAGAATTGTTCACATGTGAGTTGCCCTCACAACACAACTAATAATAGTATTAAGACAGGTATAATAACGGTAATAGATTCTGCTAACTTTTGGCACATTTCCTCCAAAAAAAACAAAAGAACAAATTCCAACACACAAAAATCATAAATCATGGCAAAGACGAAATTAAAGGGAAAAAAAAAAAAGAAAATCGTATGCCGCCCCCATTCATCACCAACGTTTCCATCCATTAAAATAGAAATGAAAGAAAAATATGAGAAATTCCGAAATATATAATACGAGAAAAATATCTGCCATTGTGATGTATTGACAACGTTAGACAATGTCTGCGTCTATAAACAGGAACAGCTTTATAGGGATTTTTGTGCAATATTTGTATAAAAACTTAACGAGATACTCTCGCTGATCTTTTTTTAAATTAAATTTTTCAAATAAAAAATAATTTTTTTTGTATTCATTTTAACAGTTAAAAATTAAGTTTCGCGTAATATATTTTCTAGAATGGAAGCGCGTGAATGGGCAGGCATCCAACATACAGTTGACCAAGGGAGACCTTAGCATACACTTTGAGCTGTCCCTAGAACATTGCAGTACATTAGCCTTCCTGCACATTATGGAAATTGGGAACAAATTAAGATCTGTTGCCTTTACCCAAGAACTTGGAAAACAAGTTTGCATGCTGGCTGCCGTATGCAGTAACCTATGCAACTGCTCATATTAAAAAAAAATGTTTTTCAAAATGTTTATACAGCGATGTGATCAGCAAATAAATCATTTATGGTAGCATATATATTTTACTTTGGCGTGGACAAAAATTTTAAGCACAAATAACATATATCGTGCACCAGTGTGCCACATAAGCTAACACAATTTAATTTCAAAAAATTTCGTTGAATATCTGACAATCGTAGTCGCACTAGTGCAGTGTAGGTAGTCCATGATTGAAAACTCTGCTCAGTTACATCGAACATCTGACAGAAACTCTGATTGTAAACAAAGTTGCTATGAAAAGTTTCTCCAAAAAGTCTGTCTTTCGGAATCAACGTTAAACTGTAGGTCTCACCACTCTATACACATACATAGTTGGTGGTGAGATGAGCTAGGTTGTATTCCTACCTTAAATGGTTGTAATAATCAGTTAATTAAGTAATTAATCTGACAATTAATTTGATGATATTAATAAAGGTAAGATTAGTCTTAAAATACGAAACCAATTCAACGATTTACAAGTTGTTCAGCACAGCATGAATCCAGAACTTTTGACACGCTTTAGGATTCTTCAATGCCAATTTGTTAAGTTAAATGTATGTCATACGTCTTACAACGTATCCAGCGAGTTCCCCACTGCTTATATATAATGATCGAGGTCAAGTAGTCCTTCGACAGATTTGTCTTTAGAGAATGTTTGAAGTCCAAACTTTTTGCGGAAGGTACTACCGCACTGTTTCAACTTCATATCTCGTAGTAAGGATAAAATATACCAATTGTAGGCTGTAGAAGAAATACCTCTTTCGGGTGAATCTTTATTAGTCGCGTTATCTGGTCTACCCCTATAACTATAAAAATAAAATAAAAATTTCTAAGAATTTGCTTACAATGTAATAACGCTGAAACGCTTGACCAGGTCTCATCAATTCCTTTCATATTTCCTTTCTAACTTAATTTCATTTTATTGTAGCCTTTGTCAAAATATTTGTTAGACATGATATATGTATGTACAGCGTCAATAATAAAACGCATCTAAAGTATCCTTTACTTTTACAAGTGCCCCTATAAAGTACATCATCATTATTTGTCAAAGCGGTACATGAAACTAGCTAAACGTCTACAAAAGTGTTAAAAATTTGAAAACAATACCAGGCACTTCAGATGTAACATGTCCTTTCATTGTTTTAACTCTTCGAGTGTCTAGCATTTTCTAAAGTGATGGTAATATTCCATTTGTTGTATCAAACCCGCAACCAATTGAATCATTTCAATGCAACAAGCAAAGGATTACGTTTTACATTCAGAAAAATATGATAAGTCATCATGTGTAAAGTATATTTATGGGACTATTATTTAACATGCACAGGAATATCGAACAGGACAATAGAAGCAACAGAGTTGAACATGTTTAACAGGCACAAATGTAATCCTTTCTTTTGGTCTTTCAATGTTTATGTATGCAAGTAATGAATAGCAACGAATGTATTTACTTTTAAAATATCTACTTGTAGGTCCATTTTTCCAGCACTGGACAATGTAAATATTATCGATTGTGCATGTAAATTTTCAACAAAGATAGCAAGTAACCCTTAACTATTGTTAGAAAATTCATTGCAGAAGCATAACCAGCCCAGCTACTGAGTTTTGTTTTTTTTTCTTTCTTTCATTCAAGTACTGGCATAATATTTGCATATTAAACCCCTTAATTTTAAACAGAAACTATTTTTTCAAAGGCAATGTTTGTTAGTTTAGTTCCACTTGATGTTGCGGGTGTTTTATTAACATTGTTTATAACATGCAGGTTATCCATGGTATTCATGCCTTTTAAGAAGCATGAACCAAACGCTTTATTTATTAGAATTTGAAAAAAGGGAATGTCTAATGGCAATTTGTAGCTTTAAATGCATTAACAGAGCTCTTTAAAACATAAAGTAGGCATTTAAACTGTGAATTATATTTTTAAAATAGTCTCCTCCATTCATTGAATTCCTAAGCTGTTTTATATGTTAAAAAAGGAGAAAGCGTCGAAAATATTTTGAAAGAAAATTCTGAAAAAAAATTTTTATTTTAGTTTTAGTTTGCCTACCTTTAGTTGAAAATAGAATACAATGTAAATTTGATCCAGAGTTTTCAAAACATCGTAGAACCCTGCCATCGATGATTTAAAAACTCCCATTCGATTGGATTCCACCCAGATAAGGCGATAAGAATATTTGAACGATTTTACATTCCGTAAACAATGGCAGCAATAGGTCTTGCTAACAAAATTTCAATGATACATCATCCCCTTAAGTATTACTTTGTCAATTGGTCATTACTGGCCTTTAGTCAGGATTACAACCTACCTTCTCACATCACTCATGTTGTATGTGTTAATTTTCTGCATGAGTGTTGGAATATAAAGTTTAAAGTAGACTCCGAATTACAGTTTTCGTAGAAACTTATCATTGCAGGGTTTATTTACTCTCATAGTATTTGCCAGGAAAGAGCTCATATGAAGTAGTCGAAGAAATATTTTGTTTTCATGTTTCGATTTGTACGAAATGTTTGGGCTATGTTTGAACCATCGCTGTATGTATAATAAGCCAACCCGCAGCCTGCTTGACTACCGCGACTT
>QOCX01000922.1:27589-45185 GCA_005959815.1 Sarcophaga bullata
TCTTACCTTTATTAATATCATCAAATTAATTGTCAGATTATGTATCTTAATTAACTGATTATTACAACCATTTAGGTAGGAATACACCTCCTCATCTCACACCAACTATGTATGTGTATAGAGTGGGTGAGACCTACAGTTTAACGTTGATTCCCGAAGACAGATTTTTGGAGAAACTTTTCATAGCAACTTGTTTACAATCAGAGTTTCTGTCAGATGTTCGATGTAACTGAGCAGAGTTTTCAATCATGGACTACCTACACTGCACTAGTCGACTACGATTGTCAGATATTCAACGAAATTTTTTGAAATTAAATTGTGTTAGCTTATGTGGCACCACTGGTGCACGATATATGTTATTTGTGCTTAAAATTTTTGTCCACGCCAAAGTAAAAAATATATTGCTACCATAAAATGATTTTATTTGCTGATCCACATCGCTGTATAAACATTTTGAGAAAACCATTTTTTTTTTGGTTCATGCTTCTTAAAAGGCATGAATACCATGGATAACCTGCCATGTTATAAACATGTTAATAAAACACCCGCAACATCAAGTGGAACTAAACTAACAAACATTGCCTTTGAAAAAATAGTTTCTGTTTAAAATTAAGGGGTTTAATATGCAAATATTATGCCAGTACTTGAATGAAAGAAAGAAAAAAAACAAAACTCAGTAGCTGGGCTGGTTATGCTTCTGCAATGAATTTTTAACAATAGTTAAGGTTATTGCTATCTTTGTTGAAATTTACATGCACAATCGATAATATTTACATTGTCCAGTCTGTGGAAAAATGGACCTACAAGTAGATATTTTAAAAGTAAATCATTCGTTGCTATTCATTACTTGCATACATAAACATTGAAAGACCAAAGAAAGGATTACATTGTGCCTGTTAAACATGTTCAACTCTGTTGCTTCTATTGTCCTGTTCGATTATTCCTGTGCATGTTAAATAATAGTCCCATAAAATATCTTACACATGATGACTTATCATATTTTTCTGAATGTAAAACGTAATCTTTGCTTGTTGCATTGAAATGATTCAATTGGTTGCGGGTTTGATACAACAAATGGAATATTACCATCACTTTAGAAATGCTAGACACTCGAAGAGTTAAAACAATGAAAGGACATGTTACATCTGAAGTGCCTGGTATTGTTTTCAAATTTTTAACACTTTTGTAGACGTTTAGCTAGTTTCATGTACGCGCTTTGAGCAAATAATGATGATGTACTTTATAGGGCACTTGTAAAAGTAAAGGATACTTTAGATGCGTTTTATTATTGACGCTGTACATACATATATCATGTCTAACAAATATTTTGACAAAGGCTACAATAAAATGAAATTAAGTTAGAAAGAAATATGAAAGGAATTGATGAGACCTGGTCAAGCGTTTCAGCGTTATTACATTGTAAGCAAATTCTTAGAATTTTTTTATTTATTTTTATAGTTATAGGGGTAGACCAGATAGTTTTGAAAACTCTGGATCAAATTTACATTGTATTCTATTTTCAACTAAAGGTAGGCAAACTAAAACTAAAATAAAAATTTTTTTTCAGAATTTTTCTTCAAAATATTTTCGACGCTTTCTCCTTTTTTAACATATAAAACAGCTTAGGAATTCAATGAAATGGAGGAGACTATTTTTAAAAATATAATTCACAGTTTAAATGCCTACTTTATGTTTTAAAGAGCTCTGTTAATAGCATTTAAAGCTACAAATTGCCATTAGACATTCCCTTTTTTCAAATTCTAATAAAATAAAGCGAAGTCGCGGTAGTCAAGCAGGCTGCGGGTTGGCTTATTATAACATACAGCGATGGTTCAAACATAGCCCAAACATTTCGTACAAATCGAAACATGAAAAAAAAACAAATATTTCTTCGACTACTTCATATGAGCTCTTTCCTGGCAAATACTATGAGAGTAAATAAACCCTGCAATGATAAGTTTCTACGAAAACTGTAATTCGGAGTCTACTTTAAACTTTATATTCCAACACTCATGCAGAAAATTAACACATACAACATGAGTGATGTGAGAAGGTAGGTTGTAATCCTGACTAAAGGCCAGTAATGACCAATTGACAAAGTAATACTTAAGGGGATGATGTATCATTGAAATTTTGTTAGCAAGAACCTATTGCTGCCATTGTTTACGGAATGTAAAATCGTTCAAATATTCTTATCGCCTTATCTGGGTGGAATCCAATCGAATGGGAGTTTTTAAATCATCGATGGCAGGGTTCTACGATTTAAGAAAATCCCACATGAAAAAGACTAATGGGGTCATATAGCACGATTTCGGTGGTCAGTTCACATTAATGCCACGTTAGCTGATCATGTGGTCTAATGTTTGTGCAGAATATCCAATGTGCAATGAACTGTGTAGCACGTGGCGCTATACTGTCGAAATTACATTTCGTTGATTACACTTAACTACACTAATCAGTTCACTGAAAAATGTTTTAAGACAGTGGAAAATATTGTCCAACGCAAACTGAACACAAGTGCTGTTGCCACACAGTAAAATTTTGAAAACATTCTTGTTGTCATATTTACCATGGCCACATGCCATAAAATGTGTCCTATGCTATGTGGGCGACTTCTCAGCATGGCGTTAAAGGTTATTTGAAACTCATTAGATTTCAATACGTAGTTAACTTAGGTTTTTCTTTAGTGTATTCAAGATATCTTTTCCTTTGATCGATTTTCCTTTGAGTGATTGGTTATGGCACACTTGCTGTAAAGAGAAAGAAATAAACGTAGGTTTCGAAGTGGGTGGCTCTTATTATTGTCTATATTGTTATGCAGAGGAATTAAAATACTTAAATTTCAGACAACTTGAGGATGCTGGCCAGTATATGTAGGAATAATAGGCTGCCCATTTCTTGATAAGTGCTCTGGTGCTATTCTCAGATGATAATCTGAAGCAAAACTCTTCCTATTCAGTTTTTAGACTAGAATTGGAGAGACCTCATAGGCGCCGGAGCCCAGTGGGTAGTGTGTTGTCTTATTAGACATGAAACCACCGTGCCAAACCTAAATCAGACATCTCCAACAAAATGAAAAATGAACTGCCATAGGCATATACCACCGTCTTTTTGAGGCCATATTATCAAGTCCAATTCTGTCCTACTAACTACACAAGAAAGAGTTTCTTTTAGAGTGAATTACCAGCCTCTTAAAACTGTCTCTGTCTGCAGTTCATGCTTGACATGCATCCTTTTTTATACTGAAAAAATTTATGCTGCAAAACCAAACAGGAAAAAACACTCGTTAATTCCGTTACTCGCATATAAGATTGTAGAAAATATCATTCTGTTGCTCTGAAATAGCAGTTAAATTGGCTAAAAGGTCAAAGGTAGCGGTGCAAATTGATTTTGCATTTATGGACTACCAACAATGCTTTTGTAGACTTTAAGACAATTTAAATAACTTTCTTTTTGTGTTTGAAAGGTCAAAGGTTGCAATGAAATTCTTTGCTGTATAAAGGGCGACAATAAAATTTATAGTTTTCTGCCACCAACAGCAATTGTATTTAACTTCTGTTTACAAACATTCTATACTTTGTCATCACAGATGTATTCCTTGCCTTTTAACAAATATTGTCACCAAAATCTCTTTAATGTTGTATTGTCAAGCAATAAAATCAAAATTATCACACTACTATTGGCCTTGCTACCTTAACTAACCCACTCTATTGTTTTATTTAAGGTCTCCTTGCATTGGCTTTAAAAATCTATCAAAATATTTACAAAATTTGTATGAGAACGTGAAATTAATTTACACACGCTTTATTTAATTTGCAACCAGCTAAGGTCTAAATCTTAACCAATTTGCAGGTCTAACAGGCATTAGTAGCAGCAGCATATCTGTTTCTGGTGTGATATGCGCACTACGTGAACACAAAGAGTGCAGGCGTAAATATGAATGCAGTCGAAGCCAATTATCAAAATAAATAGGCAATCAATTTATAAGAAAATGAACAATAAAAACGCAAATCAAAGACAAGCGTATTAAATTGTATTAAAAATGCCTTAAAGTGTAGGCATTTGGTAAACGAGCATGAAATTTGATATTTCAAAAATAAAAAAGGATTTTAAAAGTGCTTTAAATTTGTGAATTCGAATTCAAAATGTTCAAAAAAAAAACAACCAATTTTTCTTAATGTTAAATGAAACATGAAACATTTTTATTTTTTTTTTTTTTGCTTATCCAGCAACATAAGCTCAAGATCCCAATGTTTTAGGGAGCATAGGGAACACAACTTTTGTCATAGGAGAGAAATAAAGAAGTTATGGAAATTTGTACACGATACAGACATTCAACATGCAAATTAAACCCATTTGGTTTGTTTGTTTCGCCTTCGTCTTGTGTACCAACCACAATTTATGATTCCTCTATGCCATCATTGAGCCGCATTCTATTGAAAAAACTAATATGCGACGTAGTACTCATTCAAAAACCGTGTTTTAACACTTTTAAGTCAGCATATCTCGACTGATATCTAAGGCAACAGAGTAGTTTTCTATCACTGTAGTTTAGTTCCTGGATTATTCACTTTCTTGAAATTTTGTCTACCTTTGTAATCGATTACTTGAAACCTTAACAGCACTAAAACATATCGATATTAACAGCTAAACCATATTGTATTACCCACTTTATCAAAATAAAGTGTTTTTGCTTATAATAATTTCACCTACGATTAAATGGCTTGCAGCTTTGTTGGGTGGGCTCTGGCTGCCTTTGTTTTATGCGCTGATGATCATATTTTTTCCCCTGCCAATACCAATACGATTTGTATTCAATTGTTACGGCTACAAAATTGCAATACGATATTTTAAACACATTTTAAATACTTTTCTTACCTTGTCATGAACCGTACCCCAAGCTCAACAAAAGCCATGAAGTTTATTTAGAAGTCCAGTACACACACATAAAAATAATAAAAATTCCGTAACGATTCCGTTTATTCCACATTCTGGCAGCTTCTGCTGTAATACTGGTGGAACAGAACGAGCTTCTCAGCGAAACTGCTAATAGCTCAGTATATCGTAAGAATTCCTTTCAGAGTGCAAACCGTTCTCTTGACGAACACAAATAGTTCCTTGATCTGCCTGCTGTCCACTGCTGGACACAGTAGTTTTGAAATTCGGAAACTGGGTATGTTGGACCACCTTCTATATGGTGACTTGCATGCTGTTCTTTTTCACTACAAGCTATATTTGTAGGGGCGCGTATATACCATCCATCTATCGTGTCGTTCCCAGACTTATTCGATCCCTTAAATGACAGTTCGTCTGCATTTTCATTTCCTACATTAAAACTAAGTAAAGGCGAATTAAGTACATTAAATAGAGTCCTTAAAAGCAATCACATGACAATACGCCTTGCATTTATACCTGATACGGGAGGATTGCAATCAATTTAAGACATAAGAAGAGGATATGCCGGACATCTAACAATCATGGAAGATATGCTTAGTTTGAAGACTTGTCCAATACAAAAATGGATTCTGTCAACGCACACAGGTGGCTTCAGGATATAGCTTAGCTAATTTGGCCATGGCTAGATAGAAAGTACATTGCAAACTTCAAAGGGTACGCTTATTACAGAACATTATGGGCATTTATGTAATATGCATTGATCTGAGAGGCATGGTAAATGATTTCGGCTGGATGTGAGGAAACTATACTTCACCTATCTTGGAGAAAGTGAAATATTTATCGAGAACTTACAGAAGCTGCACTGAATCCTGTATGTAGCAAATTCACGATCATTAAGTTTATTTAACTGCCAAAGATTATTGTTAAAATTGTTTTTGAACTTGCCAACTTGCTGCTGATCTTATAAATTAATGCATTGGCTTTCATGTTTTTTTAAAGCAATAACAAATTGAACTAAATATGGCTCAATGTAATCAAACCATGAATACATTGAATTTTAAGAAAATTTTATTTCATTTTGAACAATCCTGCACTAGATACCTGCAGTACAAAGAAAAACGTAGGCGTTTATACGATGTAATATAACTGGAGTACAGTACACGTATTCTTTAAGTACATATTGATGTACTGTGACCAAAAAAAAGAATAAAAAATTAACAGAAACAGAAAACAATAATCAATTGCAATCTCAAAAACTTTTTTTAATAGCGATAAAACCCAAAAACAAAACAAACTGTTTAAAATGTAATTAAAATAAAATTTTTATTTCCTGTTTATTTTTTTCGTTTTTTGTTTTTTGTTTTTAACCTTATTTCTGTATGCTGATATAATTTTAATGACTTAATTAATACACATACAGCAAGCGAAACGGGAATGTTCAAAATCTCTTCAACGATATCTACTCTTACGACTGTAATTACCTGTTATACAGAGTGAGGGAGATAGAGAGAGAAGAAAGGAGGAGAGTATGAGAGGAAGAGACTGGACTGGACTGAATGTCAGTTGATGTTGGAAGGGAAGCTGTCAAAAAGGATTTATATTGCGTGCATGGAACATAAAAATTTAAAAACAAAAATAATTTTTAATCCTTGTTGAAATCAACAAAACGGAATGATAAACGACGCAAACATAGGTATGAATTGAATTGAATTGTAAACGATTGTAAACATTTTTTTTAATATTTCTTAAAAAAGTTTTGTTTATCTTGTGTTTATTTTTGTTTCTTTTTTTCAATTTAATTAAACGAAAGAATACCGTAAAAGGTCGATTAGGGAGGGAATAGCAAAAAAATCGGTATGAAATAAAATTTTGTTTTTTTTTTGTAATAAAGAAAGCAAAATGAAGAGACGTAATAAACGATTTATTTAATTAAAATTATAAATTTGATTTAATTTAATTTTAATAAAATTGCTTACTTTATTGGCTATCACACAATCACAGCTTGGCTCATCACACACCCAAGTTGTATGCTCAAATCTTATTCAGAAACTTGCGAAAATTTATTAATCGTATGTAAACTTTTGTAAGACAGTGTATTTCAAATATGATTTATGTTCCATAATAGGTTTTTTTTTATAGAAAGGTGAGTGCTATTAGAGAATATATTATTTGAAGACTGAAAAATTGGCAAATTTTCTACGACGGATCAATAACTGTCTGGGACAGCAAAAAATCGGCGTTAAAAATTTCTTAATGGCAGTAAAAACTCAGTAAAAACTAATCAAAAAGGGAGCAATAATCTAAGCTAATAGAGCCATAAATTACAGAGTACAAAATCTCGATTAACACAAAGCCTTTAGTGCACTGAAAACCAGGATATGAAAAGTGATGCAAACGTACATTGAAAACACAATACGCAGAGCCAATCGTGAGTATTACAAAACTATTTTAATTAGGTTAGGTAAGTGGATAGTTTCCCATTCACAGGCAAAAATCACTCCGTGGGCTCACAAAGATCCATTGTGTTATGCATTCTTAAGCCAAGTTCCTTGTCATTAAAAAAATGTTGCAGTCAATCCGCCAAACCAAGAAGTTTTACAACAAAAATCTTAAGATTTCTGTATTGTCAGGGCAACAATGTAGGGGTTTGTGGTACAGAAGCAAAATATTTCCTTGAAAACAGTTTATTTACTGCGATTGATAATATTTCACAGAGATCGTGGCAACGACTGATGCTAACCAGGGCTAGTTATAGTTGTCCAATCACCAGCCGTTGGCAGGAAGTTCCTTCCTTCTTAATTAAACTGAGGGTATAATATTATGTAACGTAGCATAAGAGTTCTGTTGTGTATGTATTACCAAAGTCAATATTTGTTTCTCTGAACATGGGTAGTTACTTTTACCGTTTAATAATAAATATTCTGAAGAAGAGCTGATGTCGAAGGAAAAATTCAAGATGAATTTGGCCATACTCTCTTAACAAGATAACAAAGCTGTACGACATGTGCCTTACATGTGTACAGGAATATAATGAAAGAGATTACAGATCAGATTGCAGATCGAATAATCACATTTACTCACTGGTACTAACAAGATGACGAAGTGTCTAAATTGGTGTTGAACAATATTACCACAAAGTAACCAAAAAAACACCTAAAAAAAAGGAATTGAAATGAACAATAAATTCACAAAAAAAAAAGAAAAAAACGGCAACATTGGTAAGGCAATGGCAAAACAAATTGAATACAAATTTGCAAAAATATGAATTTGATCTCTTGACATGAATAAAAGGAAGAAAATCAAAAACTAAAAAAGAAAGAAATAGAAACGGAAAAAGAAGAACCACACGTATGAAAGGAAAAAAAATAAAAATAAAGAAGATATGATATTTTCAATATTAAATAACGAATACGTGCTTTTTAAAGAATAATCGATTACTTTTTTTTTTGGGTTTTTCATTTAGAAAATGTTATGGTAAGGACCAACCATATTAATCTGATAAGCCTATCGGATTTACCACAAATTATTAACTTAATATCGTTTAATTTATTACTTTCCCCTATTTATTCTTGCATACAATAGAGTGACACTCTTTATAACACTTTTTATTGTCCCCGAATACAATAAAACAAATCCCTATTAAAGCCACAATTGACATTTGAATCCTCGTCATAAAAGAAAAAAGAAATTTCTTGATTCCTTAAATGATTCTTAAACAGGATAACATTGTCTATGTACATATAATGTCTTTATAGGTTTTAACAACAACTCAATTAAAGAGAAAATTTTCTTAGGCATCCTTTCACTTTCAAATGACTCAGGATTTTTCTTTATTTTTTTTTTAGGGTGACTTGTGACTTTTAATAATTTCATAATTTTTTTCTTTCTTTTCTTTCTTTTCTTTTCTTTAGAATTTTTTATTTCGTGTTCGTATCACAGCATGTAGAATAAGTGGTTATTTAGAGTTAATAATTCCATTTATAGCACATTAATGTCAAAAAGATAAACATTGATATACGATCATACAATATATACAGCAGTATGTCTGTTTGTATGTATGTATGTATGAATGTATGTATGTTAACGCTATAAAATGTCAATAATATTGCTGATAGAGTATCTAATTAAAAGAATTCAAGGAATTATAAGACGTAGAAAACTAACTATTTGGTTGAAGAGAAACAAACTGATTTGAAGGTATCACTAGAGTGTATCTTTATTTGTATGTAAAGTGAAGATCCTTATTTAAAATGGAGTATTATTTCAAATTCAAATGGAGTTTTCATATAAAGAAGAGTTTTCAAAGCAAAAAGGATAACAAGTTCTACTCAATGCTAAGAAAATCATAGGCTCTTAACAAACTCTCTTTGTATCTTGTCTTATTAGCTCCACTTTGCTTCAATTAAAACCGTGTCTGGATTTGCCTGATTATCATTCAATTATCTCCATTTCCATATCTTTCCCGTTATGGATTCTATGGCTGTTCTTTGTCAGATCATAGTTAGGTAAGTTTTAAGGACGTGTACTTGTCATTAGGTAAAGTTATGGATTCTATGGCTGTTCTTTCGTTATGGATTCCATGGTTGTTCTTTGTCAGATTATAGGTTAGGTTAGGTTTGAGAACTTGTGTTTGCCATTAGGTAAAGTGCAATACCCAGTGGTCAAAATTATCCATTGACAAGACGCATAGAAACAGAGAACGATACAGAGAGCGGAGATAGAAGGGAGAGAGAGAGGGAGAAAGGATAGTGAAGGAGTACCCTGAGACCAAGAAAAGAGTTAGAAAAGAGAGAATACAGGAAATTGTCAGATTTACAATCGTCATTCAAAGGGATTGATATTTTGATATGAAATATGAAAGGATTTTCAAATTCATCGTAGATGCAGATACATTTGACGGGCTTTCAACAAATTCTTTTCAAATTTTCTCAACTGAACCATCAGATGGTGGGCAACAAACGCGTAAATAAAATTTTTTATTTTCGAAAATATTGTTTTTTTTTCTTTTTGTTGTTGTTCTTAAAATTGCTAATATGAATTTAAATCTGTAATAAGATATGCCTGCCTGATGTAACTTTATGATCTTTATAACATATTTTTTGTTTTTTTTTTCTTGTTGGTATCGTATGATGTGTTTAATAATACACGTGCCCTAAAGCGTAAAATATTAAATTTATTTTTTCCTCTTAACCCAATCAAATATGCCTTTCGTCTACAGAAAACTATTCCATACTGTTATTGATAATTGCATTCCATTTTAAGGACCTAGCAACAGAACCTAGTAACATGGAACATTGACCATTAGGTATACACTAAGAGGCCTTAGAATAGGTACAAAGGCTTTTGGGTAACGACAAGGAAGAAGAAAATGAATTATTTCATAACCAAAATGAAATGAAAAAAAGAATAAAAAAAAATACGAGAAATAGAATATTTACTGCAATGCAAGAGTAATTCTAAAAATACAAAAGACTTAAGCAACTTTAACAAGATAACTGTTATCAATTGTCAAAGTTCAGAAATCTCTGTTGAAAGACCAGATTTATCATGGAGGGGTTTTAGTAAAGAAATTAATTGATACAGGAGCTCAATAATAAAGGAATATTTGAAACAATTTTTGAATATCAAGCCGATTTGGCATGTAGTTCAGTAGCATTAGATTTGAATTTTTTATTGCCGCGCTCAACGTCTAATAAAAAAATACTACCTAATACTAGACTACGATGACATTTATTTTTCATGAATCATGACTGGCTCAATAAATTAAACTGAATTTGAACAATAGCATGGTTTATGTGGATTTAGAGTACTTTTTTATTGCATGTGGCTTAATCGCACACAACTGCGAGTTAAGAAACCCCCACTAGAATAAGTCTAGCGGAGTAAAATAAAACGATAAGATGCCCTAGTCCTTAAGTCAGTTTTGCAAATGATTCAATGTGAACTGTGTTCCACCTAGCGCCAACCTGTTGGAATCATATGTTCTTTGTGTCCTACTAGACTACAGCGACATTCATTTTTCAACACTCTGGCGCATTAATCATTCTGAATTTGAATGATAGCAACGGATATTTATGTGCCCTAATCTTAATTCCTTAGGACTTAGTCTTATACGCCTGCGAATTAAGTAAACTCCACAAGAAAAAGTCTAAAGGGCTCAAGTCACATGATCTCGTTGGACAGTGTCCAATCAGCTCTGCATGAGATAACGATGAATTCAAGTGGTTTGTGCAGAATATTCAATGTGACTTGAACTGTGTAGCATGTGAGTAGTCCTATTGAATTCAATATATCGTTCTCAAAGAAATATAGATGAGAGCGCGCGACGCAGCCTGTAATCCACACTAAACATAGGTTTGTTCACGATAGTATTCAGGATGTATTGGAGGCTCTTTGATTGATATCATCACGAATTTGATAATTTTGTTTGTTCACGTTCGTTCATCCAGAAATAGGCCTTTGTAGCTGAAGATTATTTTTGAATAGAAATCATCTTCAGCAATGCCAACAAACAAAACTACAAAATTGTCGAATTTAGGCAATAGCATGCATTTTGTTAATAAAATTCAATAGATTGCACGCCTTATTGATGTCAATTTGGGAATACAGACAGAATAGATGGGAACTATTGTGGCAGATGTGATACATTTTAAGAATAAAATTTCTTTGTATGACTACAGGACTACAAGTTGCTTATTACACCCCTTCAGTCAGGATTTCGATCTAGCTTCCCACACCACTTGTGTGTTGTGTGTGTTAATTTTATGCGTGAGTGGCTGAAATTACAGTTTAAAATCGACTCCGAACGACAGATTTGTTTGAGAAATCTTTTCATGGGCAATTTTATTTACTGGCATAGTTTTTGCCAGAAATCTGCTGAGAGGAAGTAGCCGAAGAAATATTTTTTTATATTTTGTTTTGTTGAGGATGTCTGAACAGGGATTTGAAGTGGTGTTATTGAAATTGAAATGAAATGAAAAAAAAAAATCTTAAAACATGCTTGTTAATCAGCGAACACCCCCTAGAGTGACACATCAAGGGTGCCCTTCGATTTCTAGACTAATGACAGCAATGGGCACAAGTCACAGTGTAATCCAGTGCACCAATACACTTGACTCTCTCTCTTTTCTCTCTCTCTCTCTCTTGGCCCAGTGGTGTTAGTCTTAATTGTAATTAATTACAATTTATATGGAGTTTTATGATGTTTTATGGATTTCTTTTAAATGAAATCGATTATGTTTACTTTGTTTAAATAATTTCAAGTGAAATTCAGTTTCAATATTTACAAAAATATTGTTGCAGGATTCAGCTCCTGTGGTGAAATTATGCTAAAATTCTTAAAAAAAACTAAAAGAGAGACTTCAAAAAGTAAAATAATTTTATTTATCTTTGGTTTTTAATCTTGTAAACTGAGGTTACAATGGTTGATGAATGAAAAGATTTGATTAATCTCTCTCTCTACCAGATAGGTTACAAATGTTGTTTTCTAAACATTTTTAAACAGTGAAGTTGCATTTGTTAGAATTAAAATGAGTTTTTCTAGGTTTTCATTTAGGCCATGTGAATAATAGTTATGCGGTTTGTTTGCCCAGCAGGTGCCATTAAAACAAAACGTACCTAATTGCCAGTAGCCAAAGGGAATTATTTTCGCAGAATTTTTAATATTTAATGAGGAAAATTTGTCTTTTTTTTCTAAATGCTAAGCTATATTTGGGAGAAACAAATTATTTTTGCTGCACTTTTTGGTATTCTCATTTGATTGATCGCAGTGTTTACATCATTTCAATCAATATTTGACCAACAGTTTACAATTTTCTAGAAATTTTATATCGACAAACATTCTTTTGTTCTCATAAACTTCAATTTCCTTAACAACAAAATAATTTTCCGCCATAATGAAAACCACAGTCATAAGCGATGGCATGTCCTATTTCAGGGAATGCACTTCATAACCCAAAGTCTGTATGTCCTATTTAAAGAAGCGTTGGAATTCCTGCCAGGCATGATGTGAAGCAATTGAGTGTTAATAATTATTCCGGTCATGACACCAACGCTATCTACAATGCACAATTTTATCTGTGCTATGTGACAATTGTAAACATGACACACAAATAAAACAGAAGATTTATAGAACGTTTGCTGATTCAAATCAAAGACAAGAAAGTTCATGACATTCTTTGCATCTTGTTTTCTTTTTTCTGAAAACAAGAAGAACGGATTACAGAGTCAGAGTTTGTGAAATAGTTTGAAAAAACATCTTTAGCGATGAGACTCATTTCAGGATGAAAAAGTACGTAAAGAAAACAAAATTGTCAAACTTGGGGCAATACCAATTCACACGACACCCAAGAGAGTGTAATGCATACCGAAAAGTTACTGTTTAGCCTGGCGATGTCTTCGGTAAATATTTTTTTGCCCTGGCTGTCACTGTCAACAGGTAGTTATAGTTCGATGACTACTACTTTCTTTTTGAATGAATTGGTTGATCTGGATACCAACGATATGTGGTTTCAACGCCACATTGAGTATTCTGCACGAGCGATTTGAGAACATGGTCATCTTACGTGGAAATTATATAAACTGGCCACCGACACAATGCGATTTGATCACATAAGACGTTTTCTTGTGAGGTTTTCTTTAGTCGCAAGTGTATGTGAATAAGCCAGAAACCACAGCGGTTCTCAAAGTCAACATAACCCATGCCATCGATCATATTTGTACACTAAAATCATGGAAAATTGAACATTTCGGATATGCTCTGCAAAGAGGATCAACAGATCTTTAAAAAAATTTTTGTGTATGATATCACACACAGTTTATTTCAATTTAAAAACATCCAGAGGATATGTTTATTAATTTTTTCTCTTTTATTATAAATTTTTAAAGTAGAATAGTTTGAGCTTTGTTAAGTCTTAAGTTTTTTATTTAAACCACTTCGCTTCAATGCAAATTAAAACATTGAGGATATCAATGTCAAACGAATATTTTTTAAAACTTCCAGAGTTTGTAGACTTTTAATGTGTTTTTGTGTTGCTTGTTAACCGACACTAGAGTACAAAGTGCAGCAGTTACCAAAATGTTTAACTTACTGCTTACCTTTCATAACCATAAATGATATGCTTTTTAACAGAATAAATTTGTAAGTTTTTAAATCTTATCGGAATATTCAAATCTAAATGATGTCTTAAACAGTTTCCCTTTCAATATTTTGATAAATTATCAGTCGTTTCTCTCATAATTTATGAAAAAAAAAATTTCATGTCATTGCTTGGGATAGTTTTAGTTTGAAAGGGATTATGGGAAGAAATTATTTAAGGCTTGTATTTCTGTAAAGAGTTTGTACAACGTTGGACATCATATGTTATATTAGGTATTGATTTACGATCGCCATAATCGTCCTAACTAGAGTTCAGTGGATC
The DNA here is from genome assembly GCA_005959815.1 of Sarcophaga bullata. Taxonomy (NCBI): domain Eukaryota; kingdom Metazoa; phylum Arthropoda; class Insecta; order Diptera; family Sarcophagidae; genus Sarcophaga; species Sarcophaga bullata. The sequence continues at coordinate 41,905 of QOCX01000922.1, forward strand.
AACAAACAGTGGACCAACACGTGTGAGGCCACGAAACGCAATATCAGTCGAAAATATTGTCCATGAGAGTGTGCAGAAGATTTCGAGGTAGTCGATCTTGTATCGTTCACGTTAAACTTTTGTGGCCTGACTTGTGCCTTGCATTCGAAAAAAATTCCACTGATGCTTGAACTGAATGCAAAGGACCACAGATAACAACGTGTGTTCGCTGAATAGGCTCTAGAGCCGTTAGTTACTGTCTCTAATCTTCTGTGACCGACATCCTCTTAGCAGATCTCTGGCAAAAGCTCTGAGAGTAAATAAATCAGCCATGAAAAGGTTTTTCGAAATCTATCATCTGTAGTCGCCTTTAAACTGTCAGTCCCGCCAGTCCTTTATAAATTAACACATGCAACATAAATAGTGTGTAAAACTAAGTCGTAATTCTGGCTGAAAGTTTGTAAAATGACCGAATATGTAGTATGCATGTATGTTTTGTGTTTCTGAAGTGCTTCATTTGTTTTTGTAAAGATCTCATATCTCTTCAGCAACATTTACTGATAGAAGCTATTCCTCACTATGCAAACCTTTTCAAGGCAAGTTACTCGAACAATTATTTCTTGCTTCCATTAGCATTATATCGAGTTGAAAGGGATTATGGGAAGAAATTATTTAAGGCTTGTATTTCTGTAAAGAGTTTGTACAACCGTTCCATCATATGTTATATTAGGTATTGATTTACGATCGCCATAATCGTCCATAACTAGAGTTCAGTGGATCAACAAACAGTGGACAACACGTGTGAGGCCAGAAACGAATATCCAGTCGGAAAATATTGTCCATGAGAGTGTGCGCAGAAGATTTCGAGGTAGTCGATCTTGTATCGTTCACGTTAAACTTTTGCGGCCTGACTTGTGCCTTGCATTCGAAAAAAATTCCACTGATGCTTGAACTGAATGCAAAGGACCCAGATAACAACGTGTGTTCGCTGAATAGGTCTAGAGCCGTTAGTTCCTGTCTCTAATCTTCTTTGAAAAACACATCCTGGTTTTCTTAAAACACTTGAATGCGGTAGGGGCAATTTTTTGTAATATGAAATCTGAACCATAGCAGATGCTTTATTTATTTATTTTCTTTATGTTAAGCTTTGAAGGTAAACATTTAAAATTGCAACGTATGGATTATATTTACTCTTTCCCAGGCGAAATATTGATTTTTAAATGTTTTTTATAATCAGTGGACGTTCTTCATGGTGTTCTAGAATGGTATTCCAGAATTCCTTACGATGTAGGGTGCTAGTCACATATTTATCAGATTTCTACACATAGAGTTCGTCGTAGTCTCTAGTAATAGTGTACTTGCCTGATACCTGGCCCTTTTAGGCAGAGGCCCATATTCAACCTAGCTTCAGTCACATCACAACAGAACGGGAATTTGACGACCATTGTCTCTTAGCAGATTCTGGAAAGCTCCTGAGGTAGAATAAATCGCCATGAAAAGTTTTAGTCGAATCTATCATCATGTAGGTCGCCTTTAAACTGTCAGTCCCGCCAGTCCTTTTAGTAGAATTAACACATGCACATAAGATAGTGTGTAAAAACTAGTGTAATTTCTGGCCTGAAAGTTTGTAATGACCGAATATGTAGTATGCATGTATGTTTGTCGTTTTCTTGAAGGGTGTTATTTGTTTTTGTAAGATCTCCATATCTCTCAGCACATTTCCTGATAGAAGCTATTCTCATATGCATAACCTTTCAAAGGCAGTTACTGCGAACCATTAATTTCTTGCGTTCCATTAGCATTGATATGAGTTGAAAGGGTTATGGGAAGAAATTATTTAAGGCTTTATTTCTGTAAAGAGTTGTACACACGTTGACTCATATGTTATATTAGGTATTGTTTTACGACCGCCATAATCGTCCTACTAGAGTTCAGTGATCAACGACGTGGACCAACAGTGTGAGGCCCGAAAGCATTCAGGTCCGAAAATTTGTCCATGAGAGTGGTGCAGAAGATTTCGACGGTGTCGATCTTGTATCGTTCACGTTAAACTTTGTGGCCTGACTTGTGCCTTGCATTCGAAAAAAATTCCACTGATGCGTGAACTGAATGCAAAGGCCACAGATAGACGTGTTTCGTGATAGGCCCTCTAGACCGTTAGTTACTGTTCTCTAATCTTCTTTGCAAAACTTTGTCAAAGTAACACACACACAATATAAGTGGTGTGAAAAGCTAGGTTGTAATCCAGGCTGAAGGGTTGTAATGTCCAATTATGTATGACACTTTCTTCAATATCCACAAATTTAATTAAAATACACGCACAGTTTCTGTGTCAAGCCTTAAGGATATACTCCCATATATCCTGAATACTCTTCCTTATTTTTCCAATAATTTTCTTTAAAATTAAATTGATCTTGCGGAACACCCATAAAACTGTTAACAAATGACAGTGTCATTTGTTTTACACTGAATTGTTCTTATCTGATGATGTTTTGAAAAATTTTACTCTCAAAAGAGACAGTGTGTCCTTTAGTTGAGATATTTATCAGTACGTTCTAGTAAATCAATGGAAACGTATTTGCTGATGGTTATTACGTGCTACTGTTCGCATGTTCTTTTTTTCTTTTTTTCGTTTGAATGTATTAGTTTGGACATGTTTTTCTCTGACGCTATAGATATGGTGTTATGTCCGGAATAATTATAAGGTTTGTCCTCCTTGTTGTCTGATGGCTTAAGGGAGGTCGTAAAATGTTTAATTGATTGTTTAATTAGAAGGAAAGTCGGTTAAGTTTTAAGGAAATGTACTTTCGTATCTGGATTATTGGTTTGTTTAATCGTCGCTAAGGGAGCGGTTGTTCCCTTTACTTGATGTCACGGATAAAGTAAAAAGATAACTGTTCGTGTCTTAAGTCTTTTGTTTAATTTCATGTTCTCACTTTCTTATTCTGTTTAACGAATGCCGTTAGGTGTTACATTACAACTAGCTTTTCATTGAACATAAAACGGTTATGTTGTCTTTATCTATAACATCATAACTGTTGTTACAACTCAACAGCTGTCGTTGTTGTAGTGCAAACAAGCGAAAGGTATGTATGTATGTGAGCATAGAGGACACCTACAAAAATATTTAAATTACAAGCAATTATTACTCCTGTGATGTATTGCTAACACTACTACACATAATAACACATAATTACATACACTTTAAAATGCCTGGATATGTCATCGCCTCCGGTTATGACACGCTTATTCTAATGAGTATTTTTTTTCTTGCCCGGCTTCTTTTAAAGTTTTACACCTTG
>QOCX01000922.1:45195-57787 GCA_005959815.1 Sarcophaga bullata
TGTTCTAAGATCAGGGGAGAAGCGTGTATGCATTCCAGACGGCCTGGAAGTGTGACACAAGTCTTTAAGGATTATTTAAATGATTTTTTGTTGCCTGTTTTCTGTTTCTTTATTGTTGCATAGCACCTGCCTTTTAATATGAATACATTAACGCTTAGATTTTTTATTTATAAGAAAAGGAAACTACGCTTTACCAAAACAAAATTAATGTTTTTTTCTTTATTCTCTCTTCTATTGAAATTGTTAATAAGAGCGAAGGGGGTTGTTTACGGTATTTTGTTGCTCCTTAATGGTAAATAAGCATTGGAATTTGATATGAAATCAGTTCGGCATTTTTACTATGACATTGTAAAGGATTGTTGCTTGTAACAGAAAAAAAAGGGTGACAATTATTCTTAGCGAGACAGTATTTTTTGTGAAAAAGGCATCTGTCATGTATGATATGAAAGAAAATTGTAGCAGATGGTGCATATGATCGAACATATGCAGGAGCTAACTTGCAAATAGGATAAGGAAACTAAGCAGCTTCTTCTGCAAGACTGCTTGGCTTTAAAGACAAGCAAACGGACACGCTTCAATATGTGAGTGGATTTCATTTCGAAAAGTTTTCTTCATTTCTTAAGTAGTTTACCCGATTTTTTGCCCAATCCAGGCTAGAAAGAGAAGTTGAATTAGGCATACTTTTTTCTTTTTCAGTTCGTTTTCATTCCTTTAAATAACTGAAATATGTCACTCAACGTCGCCGTAGTCTATTAAGTAGTGTATTTGCTTATAAGACGTGAGGCCACGGCTCAAACATTTCCAGCAAATCGAAATTTGAATATTTCTTTGCCGGCGTGAAAAGTTTCTCAAAAATTTGTCGTTCGGAGTCACTGTAAACTGTGGGCCCGCCACGCCTAACAAACAAAACAAAATTGCCATAAAAAGTTTCTAAAGAATTTATCGTTCTCTCAGAGTTTTCGCCAGAAAACTGAAATATTTTTGCAAGTTTCATTGTTCGAGATGTCTGAGCCAGTGGTTGAACCACAACATTGCGTCATATAAGCCAACACATTATCTACTAGAATACGGCGGCTTCAGTCTCCAGAATCAAAATAGTATGAAAACACTTGTAGTGCACTTCCACTATTTTCAGAGCTTCGAAAAGATTGTGGATCTATACACAAGCTCCTAAGCTAAGCAGATCTCTAGCAAGAACTCTGAGAGTTAATAAAAATTGCCATGAAAAAGTTTTTTAAAAAAATTTGTCGTTCGAAATCGACTTTAAACTGTACTCATATATAAAATTAACACACACAAAACATATATGGTGTGAGAAGCTAGTCGAAATCTTGAGTGAATTGTTCTAATGACGAATTATATTTGTATTTGCTGCTGGTCGTTAAAAAAAAAAATAAAAAGGTGTCAATCATCAACAAGTTGACACTTGTTTTAATTTTTATTGACAAGTGGCTTTCGTTACGATAACATTGTTGTATTGCTGCTGGCTGCTGCTGCGACTCAAACATGACATGGAAATTTATTCCAAGGTAAACCTTGCAACAACATAATTCTTAAAAAATTACATGCGTATGGGGCTTATGGGTCTTATTTCATACGCCAGCATATCATTATGGGTAGTCACGAAACTGAGAAATTTTATGCTTTCATCGGAAAGCCGATTGTGTAACTCCAAAGGAAATCATTTTGCATGCTTTAATTGAATAAATAAACGATGAAAGTAAAGTAAAGAAAGGGAATTCTTAAAATTTTGGGGAATTGTTTAAATTTACTTGACCCAAATACCCATTTCACTTGACGTTCAAATGATTTTTTTAAATTGATTTAATTTGGAGACTATTTTGTAATTTCGTGATTATGTGCCGGAAAATTATTGTCTTGTTTTCTTCCAAAGGTTACTTCAAGACCTACACTTTTGGGCACTTAATACGTTCGGTGAAAGTTTTCTAGAGAATTGTGCAGATCTCAGATTATGACTCTCTATTTAGACTTCTTTGAGGACAATAGTAAGGAGTAGTTCGCACACTGTGTAGCCGCCGTAGTCTAATAGGTAGTGTGTTTGTGAGAACTCGAACATAAGGAAACCTGAAAAAAATATTTCTTTCGGTGACTCCAGTAGTCTACTGGCAATATTGTTATGGATTTAAAATCCTCAGTTGCACTATCGATATTACTACAAAATATTTTCGAAATTTTCAGAAAAAACGGCATGTAAGCTGCTAGTTAGCATATGTTAAAAAAAAAATTCAGAATTTTTCTTCTTGAAAATTGCCTTTTTGCCATGAGTAGGCCATAGTGTTTTGCGCCAGAATTTTTCTTGCGTATAATGATTATGATGGCAAAATGATGATAATGATGATGCTTAATGTTGGCTGTTGATTTCTTCTTTCACACCTTTAAACTTCACTTCACACCTCATCTTATCAGCGTCAAAATATCAGAGAATTGTTTTGCAAAAACCTTACGTTCGAATGCAGCAGAATATGGCAGCTTTAAGCGAAACGTGATGTTTGGTGATGGTACGTATGTATACACCTTAGATCCTTTTACCAATGTACATACATACTACAAACTACATACGGTATGTGTGTATGTATGTATGTGTATGTATTAAAATTCTGAGATGTATATCCTGTCAACACTTTGGCGCTTTCGTGCTTTTGAAATTAAAAAATATTGCCAAAAATGAAAAATATTGTTGCTGGCATTGAACCAAGATAGTGGGGTAAGGGGGGTTAGGGGTAAGTGGCCAAACCAGAGTGGTAGAAGTAGTGTAAAGCTGTCTTCACACCATACTGATGATAATTGAGCCACGCGCATAAATAACCGTTATTAGGTGTGATCGTGCAAAGTTGATTTCTTTTATTATTTCTTTCAACATCCATCCATTCAGCAACCGATCGATCGTTTTAATTTTCGTTTTCATAAATTTTCTTTCCATAAACAGTAGTTTGTCTCCTTTTTTCCGACATTTTTAAGGTATTTTCGGTAGGCCTAAAACGGGAGGAGTGTCTTGTCTTTGATGCAATACTTAATTTTAACAAGTTATTTTCACTTTTTCAAAATTAAAGTTTGTCAAAAAACAAAAAAAAAAATCGATAAAAAAAATCGAAAAAAATCGATAAAAAAAAAAGAATGCACAAATTGAACGTTGATATAAATTGACACTCGTCGATGAATATTTAAATGATGGCAAAACTGCTTAACGAGACTTTCCTTTCGTTTTATTCAAAATGTCCAAAAAAATAATACAACAACACAAAGTGAGAAAAATTGTTTGTGATTCTCTTGAACCAGTTGAAATTGCCATTACTTATGTTGCAAGTATATTAATTTGATACATGAGTGACGGAACCTACAGTTTAAATGAATGGACAGATTTTTAAGAAACTCTCAGAGCTTTTGCCAGAAATCTGCCGGGAGGAAGTCGCCGGACAAATATTTTATCATATTTTACTGTGTTGTAGATATCTGATCTTCGGGTTGAACTGTGACCTCCACGTCTTATAAGCCAACACACTACCTACTAGATTACGGTGACTTTATAGTTTCCATATCATCTCTCTTTGATATATTTAGAGTCTCAGCATATCTCGATAAAGTTCGTTTTGCGTTCGTTGATTACAGTATCTACGGAGCGCCATTAAACGGAAGTCTTCGGTACTCATTTTCGATTCCTTTTAAATGTAGAAAAACCCATTCTCCATGTTTGATTATACTCGTCGAAAGTCCTCATAATGTTTATTAAGCCAAGCACAAACAGCAATTCTTCATTAATGAACACCGTTGACCATGAAATGTTGCTTAACTGGAAATACTCTGCCCCAGAAACAAGGCATTGTAAAATTTGTTTATCATTTGCATTTAATACTAGGTAGCACCATATGTCTCATAGCCTACAAAGCTCTCACCCCAGACGTTTTTTAAAAAAAAATCTCAGTCCCTGGCCTTGAAGGATTTCATTTCTTCTTGTTTTGCTGCAACAATCTCTAGGGGACTACATATTACTTCATTGTGTGCTCTCGTCGTACCCATTTGAAACAGAGTTTTTGCGAATCCACTTTCAACAGAGTTTTTGCATATCATCCCTTTGATATATTAAGAACCGCAGCTATCTTGATAAATTTCGGTTTGAATTTTTTGATGTTTTCATTGACTATTGCATCTTTGGGACTATCATTATATACATCGTTACTCATTTGGACATTTTTGAAAACCAATTCTAAACGGATGATTACATACATAATTGGTTAGTCAAGATTACTACATAGCTTCTCAAAATAGAACTTATATTATTAGAAATTTTGGCATCTTCTTCCATCAAAAGAAGGGGAAAAATGTCCACTGATATTTCTAATTGTTTTCAATTTTTAATTTAGAGTGATCAAGTTGGTAATTTTTAATTTTAACTCTTATCGAACTTTGATCCACATTTTGATTAATAAATGGGCTGAAAAGTTCGTAGCCTATCGTAGAAAAAATTCTCTATAACACTTTGTAAAATTTCTTTCAAGATAGTCAATGACATGTTAGGTCGTAGGCGTCTCAGAGTCTTTTAACACTTTAAAGTTGGTGCACCACCCGCTTCCACTCAGATGATGATCGTTTTGATTCTGTAGTGCAATGATGTTTACCATTGCCATGTACTGACTCAGGAATTCTTGTATTTTATGGTGAAGCAGGCCTCAAATGCTTCTCAGGGTCATCAATTCATCATTGTTTTTTACGTACGCCCAAAGATTTTATATGAAGGACTCATACATCTTATAAATGATTATCCAGCATTACCGTCGTAACAAAATCATTTGTAGGTTTTAAGGCAGTCTACGCTTCTTGCAGTTTGTTGCAGAAGCTCAAAAATAGTGTGTTAACATTGTCGTTGTCTATCGGTGCAAGACATTTATGAACAGTTTTCTATAAATACCCAGCAAGTATAGAAATGACAGCTTTTCAGTTGACTATTTCTTGTATAACGATGTTAAACTCTTGATCCTATCCTATAATGGCGTTATATGTGCTAGATCTTCTTAGAATAACATTTTATTCAACACCTGGCTGTGCTCGCAACGGAACAAAAACACAGTGGCGGCTCATCTTATTGATTATCTGTTCACTTCTTTAGTTTTTTCTGTTTTATTTTTTTGTATTTTTTCTTTCATACTCTTCAATTTTATTGTTGTTAGTGAAAGATGTTGTGATTTTTGTTAAGTTTTGTGGTGTTGAAAGTTTTTTTTTTTTAAGTATTTTAAAGACAACTGAATGAATTGTTAAGAATAGTTGTTGCTTTATTTTCAATTCTTGGGGGCACATTTGAACAGTTTGTGCAGTTCGCAGTTACTTTCGCAACACTTCGACATTCAGTATTTTTCTCATTTATTTTACTTGGATTTCATACTTTTCGCACCTTTAAGATGCGTCTAATTTGGCAAATAAATCTTATTTACTCCTGCTCAAACACAATGGGATGCTGAGAAAATTAAACAATTTTAAAGGAATTTCTTAATGATATTTTTTAATCGAAAACCTTACAATTAATGTTTAAAGAGAAAAGGCTCACTAAAGATCACCTCAGTTTAGCTCAGACACACACCTGAAGTAGCCAGGACATACCACATTTTTTTTGGTTTTTGGCGTTGATTGTTGAAATTTATTTCTTTGATTTCAGCAATTTAAGGTAATTATAATGTTGCTAAGGGGTAATTTTAACACTTCGACACCAAATCGGACAAATATCATCAAAGAGATTGCAAGCGGGTTTTTTTGGCTTTTCTGTATTATTTTATTGGCTTATGATGAGCCTTCATACTCAGCAAGTGTTGAAGGAAGCATTACAAAGTTTTTTTTTGATTTTTTTATTTTATTTTTTTAAATACACTGTATCAAGTGAAATATATTTTATTTTCATTTCGTTTGGAAATTAAATAAACGTACGTGTGTTGTAAGAATTAAATTTGCATAACAACACAAGAACTTACATTATGTTGCTGTAAGATGTAAAGGAAAAAGATTTCACCACATCGTAAATTTGGTTGATTTTTTATAAATCTACAGGGACACTTGCTGTTGCATTTTCTATATTAATTTCTGGGTTTTGAGGGACAAATTTTATCTCTCGTTTTATGTTTACGAAACACATCAGTTCTTTTCAGAAAAAAAAAAAAAAAAAAAATTCGTGCTTGGAACCTTTCAGTGCTGTCTTGACTGAGACTTCTCACGGCTTTACGTATGAAATAATGTCTCTAGCTATAATTTACTGTAATTGCTACACAACTCATTTTACATTGATAAGCCATGTTTTCTTTTTTTTTCTTCCATTCTTTCATTCACTCGTTCATTACTCCTCGATCATCTTACACTACTTTTAAGATATGTTTTGGCGATCGTTTTTTTGCGCGATATCTTCTGTGCTTTTGACGTTCCCCCTACTTAGCCTTGCCTCTTATCGTTTTTATCACTAAATATCAGCGACAAGTTTGTAATATCACTTGATTTTTCACTAAACATCAGTCTTTAGCGAGAGATTCGATCGACCTTTTTTCGTTCTTTTCATGTCATAACTGTACGTTTTCGTTGTGTAAGCGTTTGTAGAATCTTGGATAGTGTCTGCAAGTCAGTCGTCGCTTTGGATGTGGCAAATGTTGATTTGTCATTGCTGTTATATGTGAGATATGTTATGTTTAAAGGTATCAAAATACTTGTTCGTGAATAAACAAGATGTGAGGAAAGTTAATCACAACCTGATATACCCTTGTAATGTAACTTTAGTTTTGAGACATAGAACGTAGCCGTTGTGTTCAGTAATAAAAGGGGGGGGGGGGGGGGCTAAAAAGAAAGAGTCTCTCTTCCTCCTCAGACCCAGTTCTGCAAATCATTTAAGGGCATGACAATCCTTTAGAACATGTCGACCACAAGGGACTGTTTCCCTTTATGAATCGCTATTGTACATGATAGCTTATGCGATCGCTTTAAGGATAAAAGTCGATTAGTCCTCCTTTCTGAGGAGTCTCCTGTAAACCGAATATTTATTCTGTATATTTTGAAATTGGGCTTCTTACTGGGAAGCTCATCAACATCATATGCGACCTCTCTCTACTTATCTCCTCGACCTATCTCTGTGTCTCTGAATCCATTAAAAGTTTGTCTTGCAATGATCTTAAATTTCTTGATAACCCCAAGGTATCTCATTACAACTGGTCGACATTCCTTTCAAACTTAATTGATTTTTCCGAAAACAAGCGATTTAAAAAAAATTTCCGTACCCACAAGGCAGCGTTGCTTTTACATGACCATGATCTCCGGTCTGGAAACACTGTTGTGATCCGTCAGTAAAAGTTTATATCGGAACGCCACCACTGCGTATCATTTTAAGCCCATCAACTTGAGAGTCTGCTGAGGGATACCGGATGTTCAAACTTGCATCTTTACTTAAATATTAACATCAAATGGTTTTAAAAATTTTCTGGAAACATAACCTATCTGACATGTCCCATGCCTTCCCAGAGTTGTAGTTTTCTAGTCTAGGTTATGCTTCGTGTTAGCGTCTGTTTCAGATTCGATCGTTTTGTACGAAACTTTGTAACCAACTTTTTCTCGGTACAAATGTTTTGTTTTACAGGCATCATTCGCTTTATATCTGTTACCCCTGTAACCGGAGTCACTGACTGTGGCGCAAACTTAAATTTTTCCAAATAATGTACCAATTAATTACATAATTCTCAAACAACCCAGCCGAATGTTTCAAATTTAACTGAAAAGCAGAAGAATAAGAACTTGAAGGCATTTTAAGATTTGAAATCCTTGCCATTTGGCCATTCTTTTTTTATTCTTTTCTTTTTGTTTTGCTGGCAAACTTGGCTAGACATTCAAATCTTCCCTTTGGCTTGTGCTTGTTTCAAACACCCGATTTGCATAATCATGTATTTGAACAAATTTTATTTGGAAGGTTTGACCCCATTTGTGTTACATGGTCGGACTAAATTTGCATTAAGCATCATAAAGGTTGATTTGTGATATTCTGAATATTATTGAAATAAAAGTCGAACAAAAAAAAAAAGGAGGAACGTTGACATTCGTTAACCTTCTTACACTTTTGATTTTTTCTAGTTTTTTTTTTCTGTTTCCTAAGGTGGATTAAACATTAATCACGTACTATTCTATCATTTAGCCGCCGTTTTTTGCAGTTTTGAGTAATTAGATGTTGTTGTGTTGAAATCGAATAAAAAATAAAACCATTAAAAAAATAAGAAAAGAACATTGACTTTTTATATGGATACAAGTGGCATTTATTTAAATTTTATTCACTATCAAGTATCCAAATAATGATGGCAAAAAAATGTGTGCAAAAGTAGTTTTTCAATGCTGTTTGGAATCATGCCTTGAGAAAAGCGATTCACTCTTTCAATTTTAAAGAAAAAAACCGTTGTTATGTGAGATGTATCGATATTTTGATCGTTCGAAGGAATATTGAGCTCTTAGTGTGGCCTCGTTAAATGTTCGCAGGTTTCTCTGAGTACATATCCAGCATTAATCAGGCTGATCTTGATCGATGCATGTTCTATATTGGCTATGATCGCTGTGTATTTTGTGGCCTATTTCGATATGACTTACGATTTAGAAAACACAGCGATTATTTCAACAGAGGGGCGAATCTCTCAATCTCGGGGCTTAGTAGTTAGATTAGGTTTGCTGGTAGCTTGCTGTTCCAACAGACAATTCACTCGTTACCTCAATGGTACGTTATCATCAGCCCAGATCTTTAATTTCTGAATCTAAAAACATTGTCGTCTGTTCTAAAGCTGCCAGGGCTCCATAGGTATTGTAGATATCATGACAAGCTTCAGGCAGTAACTGGTGGGCAGACCGAACTGTTAGTTGAAATGCCAACAGTGCTTGTGCGTTTAGAATTATGAAATGTTCTCTTGTTGAAGTCAAGAGGGCTACTACTTATTCCTCGCCGTTACTGTTGGATCCAGGTTTTAAAAATTAGGCAACCGGTGATATTAACCACCACGGTTTGTTGATCTTTCCATGTGCTTTTTCCAAAAATGCCGGGCTATCGGTGACCAGAATACCAAAACTATTGCAAGAGCTACCAATGTTCCTCAAAATTGCTCATCTTATGCGCATTAGAGTCGCCTGCTGAAAACACAATAGTTGGTTAGTTATTGAATTACAGTGCTCGCTATTGACAGTGATGGGTTGGACTATGTAGTTCTTAAAGATGACCTCCATGCATGCGAATTAGGTATTGCAGCATACTCACATAAACTTCTTTGTTCGCGTTACCATTCATCCGAAATGCCTCATCGTTGAAGATGATTTTTCGGTGAACTATTAAGTGTCCTTCGTCACGGAACTGTTTAACTTTTGCACCGTTCTAGGTCATGATAGAAAAATTGCCCAGTTGTTGTCTAACGAAAAGTTTAAAGAGAGCAAATTACGAGCGAGTTTCTAGAAGAACGACGCAAAATCGATTACTTCCAGTTTACTCTGTGCAATTCACAACTGTGGCAATATTTTTGCAGTTTTCTGCATCGTGAGACTCACGGTGTATTTGTCAACCATTCAACCACTCATACTGCAATTTTGTGCAGCCTTGTGCTGGATAACTTCTTCTCTCTGACTCTTCGCGAGACACTTGGTCAGTACGAGACTGTGTATCGCCTGCTGGCGTTCATAAGGTCGTGATGCATGCTCAAGGTGAGTTTTGGCTCAATGTTATAACTTCTGACCTACTGCTAATTCGACTCGGATTCTTCCACCATATGCAAATATCATTTATGAGGATGAATTATGGCAATCATGAATTGAGAATTCCATGGTAAGTCTATCCATACAGCAACACCCATTATTGGTTCAAACAATTTCATTATTCATATGCTGCTGTTATATCCGCGTCCATCTGTATTGTTCAGACTAAGATGACAACTAATTTGACAGGGCATGTCTTTAATCATATAGCCGTTATCAACTGTCAAAGTTATCACACTTGCTAAAACAGAAATGTCAACGTTATTTTCAATTCTCAGTTGTCAAACGGGAGTATCGATAACATAGTTCTCATGCAGCAAAAAAAAAATGCCCGATGCAATTTCCCCTCTTGATAGTTGCGTGTGAGTTGCATTGAATTTTTTGGGAGCATGGAAATTCTGTCATTTCATACATCGAAAGTAAGAGAGAGAGAGAGGAGAGAGAGAGAGAGAGAGAGAGAGATCTGCGCAATGTTATCATAAACAAGCGCATTCATTCACGGCATTAATGGTAATAACTCAGTTATTCTTTAAGAGTAGAACTTGAAATTTCCTTCCACTTATTCTTGAATTGAGTTCATTTACGCCATCTATATCCAGATTATGTAACTTGAATTTATTTTCCAAAAAGCCAAAATATTTCTCTCCACTGTATGAACATCAATATTTATTGCACTTGAGTACCAAATAACTTGACATTTGATACTGTTGTTGTACCATTCTCTTGTTGGAAAACATGCCACTAAAACTTAAATACCAGTGAATAACAAAATTCAAGTAGTACTTTAAACCGAAAAGAATAAATTTATCTAGCAGAAGTCGTATATTCTACTCCACACACGGACAAACGCATGGCATGGCTGGATACAAATTTTTGTTTATTTTCGGCAACCAACAATTTTTATTACTGCTGTTGCTGCTGTTGCTGCAACCTAACCATTGTTTTAAATGAAAAAAATCACTCTGGAGTGATATATTCCTAAAACCAAGTGTAATAATATAAGGAATATAACGGAGTGATGATGACGTACCAACTTCACAACTTAAACTTCATACCGTTTTAAATCATACGTAGTACGCTTGTAGTCAACAATCTAGCCATTGAATGAAATGATACAGCAGAAGCAGTAGTAGAGCGGCAGCAACAGCAAATTCAATAGTAAGTGTGATGTGATGTTGTGTGTTACCATTCTACATACAATATCATCAGGCTGTCCTGTATTGAGTTTGAAATTTTATTTCATTTTTAGCTGGTTTTTCTTTTCTATATAACAGTAGCAACACTTTTTTATCTTAAAATAGCAACTCAAACAACAACAATAACAATATCACACGTTCACTTGATATTTGTAAATTCCATACCAAACACCAAAAAACACCGAAAGCACCAAAACACCGTTCATGGACAAGTGAAAGACATATAAACGTGACTCTGACACAGATTTATCGGCAGCGATAAGAAATGTACTCAACGCTTGTGTCACTAAAATGACAGTCAATTTATCAACAATTTTATGGGTGTTCTATAAAATCACCATCAAAATACAACAAAAAAAAAAACTGAAAATAACAGAGTCTTTCTATTATCAGTATAATCAACACAATCATTTAAATTTTCACTTTCATTATCACAATTGAAGGCAGCACGCAGCCGAAACAGGATATCAGATTGCCAGTTACGCTGCATCTCCATGTACTGTTTACTCGTGAAAACTTCTCTTCAATAATTAAACAAGAAAAAAGCCCGTTGATGAGCTTGCCTACTTTGTTCTGTTATAGTTTTTAAAGCTGAGCCTCATATTTCAAGTTCCTGCGCAACTTTTCTTATTTGCATTTTCCTTACAAAATGTGGACTGTTTTTAATGTCTTTGTTTACCTCTCCTCCATAAACCAATGAAACGAAATATGAAAAATATTTCTTTGACGACTTCCTATTAGCAGATTTCTGGCAAAAACTCTGAGACTAAATCAGATAAAATTCCAATGAAAAGTTTCTCAAAAATCTGTCGTCCAGAATGGTCCCGCCACTCATGCATAAAATTAACACAGACAATATAAGTGGTGTGAGACACTAGATCGTAATCCTAATTAAAGGGTTGTAAAGGCCAATTATGTATGAACGTATAGACAAAATTTCCAGCTCTGAAGGTACCTCCTAAGTCATCCCGTTTAAGAACCCTAATAATTCCTCAATTTGTTGTCTTTAGGTCTACCAGTTCCTCAAAAAAATCGAATGTCTAAAGGTCTCTGCTACGCCCCTTTTAACAAGAATACTGACATAAAATATGATCCTCTGTTTACTCTGGTTTTTAACATGAGCCTACAGAAACCCAAGATATTCCCACTGCATGTACTTATTCTGTGTCTAAAGGGACCATGCCTTGTTAGTACTGCTATTATAGCTATCATCTCCCGCCTTCACATCCTTAAAATAGGTTCCTTTTCTGCATTATTGAACTTTGAGCAATAGGACCCAAGCAACCAAAGAGTAAACCCTCATGTTACAATGTTACATTGAATTCCCCAAGCTTATAGTCCTGATTGGTTCAAATGGAGCATTATATAATTATCCTTTCAGAAGCATTGTCAGAAAACAACTTCCAAATAATAAGATTATAATTCGGCTTTTCAGTTAATCAGGTAGGTGAAGGGCGTACTGTAGCAAACCTAGGAAGACGTGGTTGTAGTAACAAGGATTTCTTATAAGATAATTTCGGTTGTTGTATTGGGTGTAATGGTAAGCAACCTCTGATAATATTACAGGAGATGGCGTTAACTTCCCATGATTTATGTTCTTAATGACATTCTTCTTAACAGATCAGCGAATCCATTCAAAAGGCAAA
>QOCX01000923.1:0-21183 GCA_005959815.1 Sarcophaga bullata
TAATATTCCATTTCTAATCGGAATAATTGTACTTCAAAACAAAATAATAAATTTGCCAAAATTTCAAACAGATTTCGTTTTATTGTATTTTTAAATTTAAACTATTAAATCACCCACCCTATATGACATCATACTCATATTTGGTGACTATAAATAAGGCATTAAATCACTAAGGACATTAAAAAGAACTTTAAATTGTAATTGTAACTCTTGAAGCTACTCTGATCTACGATTTTATCCAAACGAATATAAATCTTATTCGAATACGCGAGTACAAACATTTTTTATTGATTTTATTCTTCTTCTTATAAATAATGTTTTCAATTATTGTACGTACGTACATAAATATACTTCTCCATCCATTTTTATCTCCAAAGTCTGCTTATACGTTGCGTGTAAATTGTGTGTCAACCACACCAATGATAATCACATTTTCCCAGTCGATGAAGCAAATATCACATATCCTATCGGTTATTGTTATTGCCATTCATCTTAACAGTGCATACGCCATTGTGTAAATTGTTACAGTATAGCACAAAACAAAACTATAATTCTAAGTATGCATTATGAACCATGTTTGTAATAGTGCAAAATTAATTTGTTTGAAAGAAAGTCTTTCTATTACAAATGTAATCATGAGAACAGTGTAAACAACATCAAACATTTTGAGGATTGTCCTTATTAGTATTAATGGTTAACATGGATACACGGTTTTAATATTCTCTCAAGCCGTCTAACTGGTAGCAACCCCTATAAATATGATAATTCATAACTTTTTTTTCTGATATATCCTAATAAATACTATCTTAATATCTTAGTACTTAACGTCACGTTACATTTAACCATTATTATTATTCAGAGACAATATATTTACTGACGTTTAACATTATTACAGTGCTGATTATTCGTAAAACCAATGCAAGAAGTAATAATAATATTTCTTTAAATATGGAGTAAGGTTGTGTTCAGTAGAGAGTTATGTAAGTTTCGAATGCAAATATTCTCGTTTAATAAAATAAATTCTAATTGAACATGAAATTGATAATATAAAAGTGTAATGCGAAATAAATAAATAAACATAAATTCTTAAAACGAAAATTATAAAATTAGTGCTTAAACGATACTCTTAGTAATCTCAAGCTGTAATCGTGTAGGAATAATACTATTACTCTTATCTTATTTATACATTGGCCATTTATATACATTCTTCCAGTCGCCCTTGCTTCTTACTGCGTTTTATGTTTGCCAAATTTAGGTCAGACCAATACGATGACAGGATTTTTTTCTCACTTACGGTCCCCTGCAATGTATTGCATGGTCGACTCTTGCCTCATTATCGAAGAGGCGTTAGCTTTAGATGTTAGGTCTGTACAACAGTCCTATCAGTTAAGGAGCTCTCACAAGCAAACTTTTAATCGAATGCGAAGATGATTGCCAGCTTGTATCTGGTGATATGCTACTAGGACTTTTTATGAATACCTCCTCAAGGCAGCTGCAGCCAGTATAGGTTTCGTCGTACGAAGGAAAGGGTCTCTGCTTCGTCAATTGACTATTAAGGGCCATAATCCACTCTAACTAACTTGGCATATAATGATCAAAGCTTGTCTACCAGGACTGACATACATTATCTGTTGGACATGGAGCAGCTAATAATTTCATAACATATTTATTCATCAATTTTGAATTAAATGAACAATGAATTCAAATTCTCTCATATTCTTATTATTTCCTAACTAATATAATTCTCTTATCCAACCAAGCATAAATTTTAGAATTATTGTTATGTATTTGGGAAACGATTTGTAAATTGCTTCAACTTTTGATTGGTGTGTCTTGTACAAAAATTTCTTAGATTTGTAATGGGAACCATTATTACACTAGTGATACCACCAAATAAAACGGAACCTTGCTTTGATAAATTTTTTTACCTTTCACGGTGTAACATTGTTTGACATTAAAATGTCAAACAAAAGCTCGAAAACAAAACAACGGACTTGTTTACTTGATTAACAAATAAACAAAATATAGCAACAACATCACTATTACGAAAGAGGATAAACAAGTAAACAACAAGCAACAACAACACTGCAAGGACGAACGTAAACAAGATATACCACAGCAACAAACAAGAAACCATAAATAAATTGTAAACAACGATGTAATTATAGAAAGAAGTGAAGGAGGACTTTTTAAAACGTATGTATTATTTCATAAATCGATTAAATGGATCTCGAGTTATAAAACGAAGAATATAGAGAACTCATATAGTTATAAATACATATATATTTTCTATTTACACCATATGTAAGGAATATCTCAACACCTACTATAGTAATATGCACATCACCATAAGCTTTTTACATATTAATAGAAGTCTCTAAAATTTTAAATGGATACAATGTGTTATTGTCTCATCGGAATATACTCTCTCATTAAATCTCAATTGGAAAGTTGTTCTTAAAAGTTTTCTCAGGAATTTAAAGAGTAAATACTTACAATATTTCGGGTATTATATTTCCATAACATCTTCTACATTAAAAGTCCACAATACGGAACAATTTCCAAAGCTGGAACTTGTCAATTTATTTTTTACGAACTTTTTTTTGTTTTGCGTATTATTTTTAATTAAAATCATTTCAAAATATTTCGAATACCTTGTGATAACAATTTCCTAGCGATTTTCCATTAGTGGGCTAAACTACGTAGTGTGTTATTTATTTAATTCCTATCATAGAAACTATGTACAACGCTTTTTGAATATGTGGAAAAATATTTACTTCTCCTTATGTAACTCACAAAACATAGTATGAATAATTATGTAAGAACGTTAAAATTCAACCTCACACATTAATTATCATTGTAAAATCGTTCAATATTCGGAATAAAAACTCCAAATTACCCATTGCTGTAACCAAAGCTAGCAGTACGACAATATAAGAAAATTATGTTTTCCTGGTAACTGCGAAATGTTCTATCCAACAGAGGTAGCGCATATTAACATTTAACTTGCATCACAACACTTCTAATTTAAATCGATTAATATTTGGATTGTACATTCAAACCATTGCTTGTGCATTTTTAATTGGAAAAATCCTCAACATTTTCTAATAATCGTCCGGAATCAACTTTACTGACTGATAATTATAATGAAAATGTCAACTTTTACACTAAAGCATGATACGTACTATTTCATTTGTATAATGTCATTATCTATGCTTGCGCAAGGTGTCCTCTTATATGTTGCTTCCAATTCTGTTCATTGTTGTCTTCCTTTATTTTGTTTTGTAGTGTATTCCATTGTATTGTACATGGTAATCACTTTATAATGGCAAAAGCCTACACATGTATGCACTTAAAATCTAAAAATTTTATGACAAATGAAGCAGTTTAAGAGCAATACGAACAATACAAACGGAACGATGTAGTAGTTAAAGTATTTGAATACAAGCAATCTAAACTCATACCCTGACCCTTATCTGGCTCCTGCCACCAAAGAAAATAACATCAACATCATGAGCATCAGCAAAATTTCAATCTTAGAGGACATTGTTTCTACTCAACAACAGATGTCAAACCAATTTTGGTCCTTCCACCGTAAAAACAGTTACCTGCATAGCACTAAAGCGTTGATTAATGAAGCTGAAACAACACAAAATAAATAACGAGTAGTCGGGGCAAATGATTTGTGGTAGACCTATTGTGTTACTTACAGAAGCGGAAAAAAAAAATGTAAAAAAGTTTTTTCCATTAATTTTAATTAACGTTTCAGTTTGTAACACCAAAAAAAAAAAGAAAAGAAAACTCTTTTTTTCATATTGCGAAAGCCACCATGGAAAACAACGCAAATAATTTTCTTTACAATCGATAATATATTGCGGAAAATACATTTCCATTCGAATAAAACAATGAAAATAAAAAATTAATTTTTTTTTTTATTACAACATATGACAAAGGGAAATGGTGTATCGTTATATTCTGTTTTTATTGTCTTTGATTTTACTGATCTTCAAGATTTATTGTTATTTATTGTTATTGTAGCAGCAAGAATATCTAATTTTGCAATGTTTTTTGTTTACTTACATTTACCTTCAAACAATAGCCAATACGCTGCAATTAATATTTATAGAGGTCTACTCCAAAGGTCAATTCTTGGACCACTACTAGAATACGGTGACTATCATGTTGTTACATATCAAGTTTAATCTTCTTTTGCATATTGAGTCGTGGTTTGAAAAACGTTCGACGTACAGTTGAATGGATTGAGTAGACCAAAGAGAAAATTGAATAACTCTAAGGCTGTTGTTCGTTATTACTCCTGGGTTCATAGCAGTACTTACAACATTAATTTTCAATATTTTAATATATCTGCACTGATGTTAGAATCAAGTTTTTTTGTTGCTCAATTTAAACTTAGACTTTAGGGATTTAAAACACAAGCCTAGTGATGAACTTTGTCCAAGTAACCCTTACATACATACATAATTGACCATTACATTACATTCAGTCAGAATTACGGCTTAGTTTCTCAACACCACTTATGTTGTGTGTGTTAATTTCATACATAAGTGGCATTACCTATAAGTTGAAAGTCGACTCCGAACGATAGATTTTTGAGAAACTTTTCATAGCACGTTTTATTTACTCCCAGAAGTTTTGCCAGAAATCTGTTGAGAGGATGTCGCCGAAGAAATATTTTCTATATTTTCGTTTGTTGGCTGACCCGAGGTTTGGACCGTGGTCGAAGTCTAATAAGCCGACACACTACCTACTATATTACGCCGACTTCTGCTCGATAGTATATAAGTAAGTGAAATAAGTACAAAAAAATGCTTAATTAGAAATCCACACTGTCTTATACAGATGCTAGGAAGGAGTCTAATCCTCATGCTTATAGCAAAATTCACTGCAGTAACAATAGAGTGTAATATCCCTCGCATAACTAAACCCAACAAATTGATGAATATTTCGAATGGAAATATAAGATTCAGTTATACTGACATCACTGTATATATAGAGTGGGTGATATAATAGTTTCAATTTAATAAAAGCAATGAAACAAATTTATTTATTTGTTGTGAAGTAAAATTGTTCCTGCTGGAAGTGGCCTCACAGTACCTCCTTGAATCGGAGTAATTATCGTGTACTTTTTCGAGTGTATGAGGTCGTATCTCTACAAAGTCATACCTAATGTTGGCGTTCGAATGCTCAATTGTATGTGGTTTCTCGGCATAACAAATCACAGCTTCTTGGCATTACCGTTTCGGCTAATTAAACGGCCATCAAATGTTTCACGCTTTAAATCGATTGTGGCGTGAAATGTGTGGTAAACTGCACCATTCTGTTGAAACCAAACCTCGTTCACATCAATACCATGAAAAGCGGGCACGAGAAATCGGTTACCATGGTGCGATGGGTGTCTCCATTAAGCTTATTTTCAAAGAATTAAGAGTCCATGATGCCTTCACTCTAAAAGCCGCACCAGACACTCGTAATGAGTGCATCTGGTTTCTGTACGACCACCTGCGAGTTTTTGAGTCCCAAATACGGCAATTGTGCTTATAAACATACCCACCAAGTACTCGTTAAACTGCAGGCGATTATTATCAGTATCAACCATTGATTTCATTTATGGGCCGAAAAGATAAACGATAAAGAGCGTTGGCGAAAGGTTTTGTGTGGCCTAAGACATACAAAATTATAATAAAAAATTATTTCTTTATAATTAAGTTTGCCTTTATGTTGTGACTTACTGATGGAATAAGTCAAATGGAAAAGGTCACCCATGAGAAATGTTTTTGGTTTCTTTAATATGTTCTGCATGCATGTAGTTATTAACATTTCTTGGTTAAAGATTTTAGTCTAGCAAACTAAATAAATAGGAAAGATTATTCTTAATATTAAATGGGGTTTTTTCCTTTCACCCTGCACCGAAAAGATTCTAGTTCTTTTAATGACAAGAATATCTTGGGGAGAGAAAATGTTTTTATAACCCGAAAAATAATCCACACTCAAGAATTGATGTATTTAAGACGTATCAAGAAACAGAACACTCCATTTGATACAAATATAGATCGAGGATGGCGCCTACAATAATATGAATTACAGTAATAGGACATCGCCGTGGTCTATAAGGTAGTGTGTTGACTTATTAGACAAAAAAAAGTTTCTCAAAAATCTATAGCTCGTAGTCGACTTTAAACTGTAGATCTTGCCGCTCAGATAGACAAAAATTTACGCACACAACGTAAGTGGTGTGAAAAACTAGGTTGTAATCCTAACTAAAGGATTGTAATGAGCAATTATGTACATTATGTACAGTACGTAAAATAAATGAAAAAGTGGCCTTTTTGAGCACATTTATCTATCTGCTGTCTCACCAGGGCGCTAACTGATAAGTCCTAAATAATCGTCTCAACAATTGATAATAAGACTTCACGTTAAACAATAATTTCCATAGAATCCTATTTAAAACCAGCTTCAAAATTTAATTCATTTAGTGACCGATGCCTTATCATATGACGATAGCTCAGTTAGACTATCAAGGAAATTTAGGCCACATGCCAGGAGTGTGCGCCGTACCATAAACAGATTATTTCCTTAAACGTTTTACTAATCAATCAACAATTCCTTTTGTAAAAAAGGAAAGCCGCTCTCGTTTATTATTCAATCGATTACAGCTTATTGGCTGGCATTCAATCCAATAGAATATCTGGTTTTGTTGCTCCAGACTTTTGCTTACTGCAAGCAAAATTCACAAGAACCGCTATGGAATTCATTCTAAATTTCTTTTGTGCCTTTCCGCTAATCAGTTTCAAACTGTTCCATTGGACGTGAAAAACTTTCCCAGAAAATCTTCACCTTCGCCGTTAGGATTTTTGACGATGTAAGTGGCTTCTTTACATCAGTTCTCACCGAATTCTACTCTTTTTAAACAGCTATCAGCAACAGTTCTCTGCTTAACGCCTTGAGTCAATAGCAGCACAACGGACTTCATGACAGACTTTCAAGGGCATGTGCATTGCCTTGTTTTTCTGTGTTCGATGCTAAAGTTGTAGCTTTCAAAATACGCAGTCTAACCAGCCAGTATTTGACAGTTGGAACTGTAAAATTTAACTGAGCGTAGAATAATTGGTCCAAAACAGAAAATTCTGGTCATACAAGTACAAGTGCCGATGCTAGTGCTTTATACACGTAACACTGCAGGTCATCGTACCAACTACAGGAGCAATAATATCGTCTATTCCGTAATGTTTTTAGTGTTTGAAACGCCTTTTCAATAAAAGGCGAGAGAAATACAATTAATTCTCTTAATGGATCCAATATAGATTTCCTTAAGCTTGCTGAAATTGACACACAGCATCTATAGTGTCTACTAAACAACGTAATTCGTAAAGATTACGTGGGCAAGCTAATTCTGTAATTGCTCACACATTATTTTTAACCTATAGAGGTTGCCTTCTCTAGTCATATGTTTTGAAATAATGTACGCTTCTAGTTACATTTTCTATGACAACTTCTAGAACCTTACTGTTGGTTTGTTATGGTAATTTTTCACAAAGAATTGTTTCTACATGGTTTTATTACTATGATCTTAACTTTGTAGAAGGAATTTACCGTAATTTCCTTATTGCTGTAGTAATGTTCGTTTTTCTTGTTGTTCTTACCCAACGTTTTCAGAATAAACTTTTTCACTTTATTCTATAGAATTTACTCTTCCTCTATTGCTGGAAGAAGAAACTACACAATTCCTGTTTCTTTTAATTTTGCTTGAAATAAAAAAAATAATTAAAATATTAAAGTCAATAAGATTTCTTAATTAAATTTTGATTGAAATTAAAATTTGTATTAAGAAGAAGAGAAAAAAATCTCCTTGTATGATGAACAAGTTACAAGTTAGCTGTAATAGATAGGCTTTTTACATTAAACTATTATAATTGACGCTGAGTAAAGCAAGGAGACTAATTGCCTCATTATTTATCTATTTGACAACAGCAACCAGATGACTCTAGGACTGGGGGAACACATTCTTGTTCTGTAATGTTATTATTAATAATGACCCCCTAAGAATATATATTAAAAATAAACCAAATATGTGTCCCAACGCGGCTGCTATGTTTTTGTCTTACGTTCACGAACCTGAAGTGGAAATATTTCAAGTATCTCTGTTCTATAAACTTTGTTTTAAATACAAAAAAAAAATTAAATAAATTAACTGGTTAAATAAAAAAATCGAAAGAGAAAAAAGTTAAAACTAAAAGGCCTTATACGAGATTCTTTTTCTGGTCATATTGTTTACATTTTCAGCAATTAAAACCACATAAAATATTCAAAATATTTAAAATATCAATCATGAGACAAACGTTATTGCGAATGCTTTTGGCTTACCAAATTATGAAGTTTACACGTTAGCCAAAGAATATCAATTTTTGTCTTTTATTATGTGTTAAACTGATAAAAGAATATAGAAAAAGTGTTTCTGAAAGCAAAATTCTCAAGAATCCTATACTATGATAGCATAACCTAAATTAATATGAAATTTGGGCACACTTAGTTTGTAATTTTATTTTTAACTTAGATCGAGATTGGTCTACTAAACTCAGTCAACGAATTTTTGTTTCTAATTGAAGTACATACATACATACATAATTGGTCATGACCAGAGATCAGCAATGAGTATTCAAAAGGATGAGTAGATTCGAATCATACTCATAATTTCTAATACTTATACGCATTCATACACACATAATTGGCCATTACAACCCTTTAGTCAGGATTACGGCCTAGCTTCGCACCTCACTTATGTTGTGTGTGTTAATTTTATATATGAGTGGCGGGACCTACAGTTTAAAGTCGACTCCGAACGACAGATTTTTGAGAAACTTTTCATGGCAATTTTATTTACTCTCAGAGTTTTTGCCAGAAATCTGCTGAGAGGAATTCGCCGAAGAAATATTTTGTTTTTCATATTTCGTTTTTGATGCCTTATACGCTTTCATAGTTCTTTTAATATCATACTCATACTACTCATATTCAAAGTTTGAAGTACTCATCATACTCATACTTCACTATGCATTGAATATGTTTTTGATTTCTACTCTCCATGACTCAATATAACAAGGGATCACAAATAGGTTATGAATCGTGTACGAAACACTACAATACACACTAGAAGGTTGTGTATTTGCTCGTTTGCTGCTCTGTATTTTCTGCTTGTGTGTCTTTTTTCTTTTATTGTAAATACAACAATAACTAGGACAGTAAATTTTGATGAGTGATTTGAATCACTCGCAATTATTTATGAGTATTCTAAGTATTTTTCTAAATTTATTGAATCTGAAATGAGTATGAGGGCATATGAATCAAAACATATTTAAAATGGTAATGAGTTCGGATGTCAACGTTGTACCCATACTCGTTGCAAACTTGTATTATAAATCAACGTTATAGTGAGTACGAATGAATCGGAGTAGTTAAATTTCACTAGTGTTGACTCACTCACATTCAAAACTTCATGAGTACTTATAAGTAGCAAAAAAGTGATTCATTACTGATCTCTGGTCATGACCTAGCTTCTCACATCACTGGTACAGTGTGTGTTTAATTTATACATGATTCCGAAGATTAAATTTTTGAGAAATTGTTTTTCATGGCAAGTTTTATCTCTTCCAAACGTATAAAAACAAATTCGATGATATCTCCTACATATTTTGTTTTGTTAAAATTTAGAAGTAGGAAGCACTTAGTGAAAGACATGTCGATTTCCATATGCCTATATCAGGTGGGCATTATAGAGAAACTCTACATTTATAGAAGACCGTACAATGGATCATCTAGTCGCAGTAGTTCAAACACAATATGAATGATGTCAAAAGCGAGGTTGTAATAACCAAATATGGTTAGGCAAATATGCCTATAAAACTGGAATACTCTTTATGTTATACATCAGCTTTGTCCAATATGAAATCAAACAAACAACTTTTTTAACCAATTTCTCCATAACATTTCCTCGTTCTTAATTTTTTTTATAGATTTGGCTCATCAAAATTTTTTTATATAAGCAAAGTTAAATTTTATTTTTCCCTTTAGTTTAGTGCACAAGTTCAAGGCCAGTATGTTGTCTGTATGATAATAAAAAAATATTCGCTTTTGCAATCCTGTAATGAAGTGTGCAACATGCTCCATTTCGAAAATTTTTTTTTATGCTTTTGTTTACAAAAAAAAAAGAAAACTTTTATTATTATTTTGCGATTATAAATGAACGAAACATCATGAACTGTATACCCAAAGCGTTGACTCTTTTCTTTCATTTCTTTTAGAAGCTGAAATTTACAAATAAGAGCACAGTTTATGTAGGATAATTTATGATGGAATGGAACAAAAGTTTATGACAGTTTTAAAGAAATAAAATTGAAATTTTTTTTAAAAGATATTTTTCTCAAAAGATACTTTAGATTTCAAAAATGCAGTAAAACAAAAACGATTTGAAATTTTGCCAAATTACTTTGTTATTTTCAGTACAATTGTTCCGGTTAGAAATGGAATATTATTTCATTCATACGACTGCCACGGCTGGCCTCATCAATCGGACCAATTTTCGTACACTTTTTCGAGTGTATGAGGTCGTATCTCTACAATGTCATCACGAATGTTGACCTTCAAATGTTTAATTGTCTCTGGTTTGTAGGCATAACACTTTCTTTTAAAGGCGTCCCTTAGAAAATAGTCCAACGCTGTAAATCACTGCTTCTTGGCGGCCAATTTACATCACCACTTCGGCTAATTAAAGGGCCATCAAACGTTTGATGCAATAAATCGATTGTGACATGAGATGTGTGGCATGTTTCACCATCCTGTTGAAACCAAACATTGTTCACATCAATGCCATTAAAAATCGGATACTAAAAAATCCATTGACCGTAATGGTTAGGTCGTTCTCATTTTCAAAGGAATATGGTTCAATGATTCATTCACTCCAGAAGCCGCACTAAACAGTCATTCATTATGGGAACAATAGCCACGTGTGAGTTTTCTGAGCCCAAAAAAAAGCAATTTTGTTTATTAACATATCCACCAAGATGAAAATGAGCTTCAGCCTAAAAGTTGTTTTTTTTTTGCAAAATCGACATCATCGTGCAGTTTCCCGTTGGCCCATCTAGCGAAGCGAAAACGAAGCGGATGATCATGCAGCTTCAGTTCTTGAACAACTAGAACGAGATCTTTTTGTAAAATTCGAAGAAAACTGGTGCGTAAAATGTTCAATTCTTGAAAACGATGACGAGTTGATCTTAATGGATTCTCACATGGACTCTTAGGCACAGATTCGATATTTTCGGGTGTACGCAACAGAATTCAACAATGCGTATTCAAAAAGATGAGTAGATTCGAATTATACTCACAATTTCTGATATTTATACGCATGCGTACTTATTTTAATATCATACTCATACTACTCATATTCAAAGTTTGAAGTACTCATCATACTCATACTGAAACACTATGCATGAGGTTTTTGATTTCCACTTTCCATGACTCAACATATCTACGACTTACAAAATAAGTCTGATTGGAGTACGAACACTTCAATACTCACTAGAAGATTTTATGTTGGCTCCGTTTGCTGCTCTGTGTTTTTGCTTGAGTGTTTTTTTCTTTTGTTGTAAATGCAATAATAACTAAGAGTGTAAATTTTGATGAATGATTTGAATCATCGGAATCATTTATGAGTATTTTAAGTATTTTTCTAAATTTATGAATCTGAATGAGTAAGCGCATGAATCAAACTTATTTCGAATGGTAATGAGTTCGATGTCAACGTTGTACTCAATCTCATTGCAACTTGTACTTATAAATCAATGTTGTAGTGAGTACGAATGAATTGGAGTAGTTAAATTTCAATACTGTTGACTCACTCATATTCAAAATTTCATGAGTACTTATGAGTAGCGAAATAGTGATTCATTGCTGATCTCTGGTAAGCACTATACGAGCACGATCACGTCTTAGCACACCTACAATGAAATTAATTTCACAAATTTTAGCAATAAACTTGCATATACAGGGCACTGTTGATCCTTCTCTGGGACCAAATTTTTTACAACATTTTCGTGCAATCTCCGAGCAGTTGTCTTTGTTTTGAAAATAAATTTCCAATAAATACCAACGTTGCTCAAAGATAACTCGATTAATTACGTTCAGTGGAGAATTTTGTGACAGTAGATAGCCCACCGGATATAATTTGTCATTGTTAGTTGGTTAATAAAAATTAATGCGGTCAAACGAATGTATACAACTTTAGATTTAAAATTTTTTTACTTCCTAGTATAAATTAAAGAAAAATTGTAATTTGTTCAACAAACCTTGACATTTATCATTACAATTTCTATGTTACATTTCTATGTTGGTACTTACCATCTCTGTAGGGTATTGTGATAATAAAACTTATCGAAAAAAAGTGTATCGAAATTTTGTGTACCAGATTTCTTTAATTTATTTCGTTATTGAGATCTCAATTAGGGCGTCAATAATATTATTAATCAGTTCAACAATTGACAGGAATTTTTTAATAGAAAAGTACTTTCAAATTTCAACAATTATTTACACATACTCATACTTACATACTAAAATTTTAAAAGTTTTTTTTTATTTTTAAAATGAAAATCACAACTCTTTTTTTTTACATAATTTACAATTTCTAAGGAAAGAATTCGTCTATAATATGAAAATAATACTCTTAATAGTAGCAGTTGAAGCGATTTTTATCACATTTTGAGCACTTATTTTTTGTTTGCTCCATTAAGTACCAAAGTTTGTACTAAAGTAGAGTGTCATCGAAATGGACGAATTTCTGCCTGCCTCATACATGATTGGCGCAACGCTGCGAACAGCGTAGCGAACAACGTTGCGAAGATCTTTTACGACCCATTGTGGATTTGTTGGATTTGCTGCTACCAAATTGACCCAGACTAGTGCTAATAGCTGACTCGAAGCCTAGTTGAGTGTGTTGGCGTTCTAAGAACATGTGCGAGCAAGTTGGTAATGCCTGGCAATAACGGCGTAGCTGTTGCTTAAATACAGCCGTAGTAAGAGTATAAAGTATAGGATTTAAAGCTGAATTTACTGGCAATACTAAAACTGCCAACCAGGCATACAACGAAGGTGATATGGGAATGCCTGTGGCGTAAAAGAAAAATAAAAAAAAGCATTCTCAGTTATTAAAATATGCTGAGGCTAATGCTGAACTCACCAGATAAGGCCAGCAGTTTAACAATAATTACCGGCAGCCAACAAGCACAGTCAGTGGCTATAATAATGGCAAATCTAAAAAATACACAAACACAGAGGGGAAGTATAGCCAACATTATTTATTGAAATCTTAAAGTTACTTCAACTTTCTTCACTTTCTTAGCTTACCTAGTTGCCACAACACTTTCTCTGCCACTGATGGTGCTGCGCATACCACCACCCGAATCTTTGATAGCCTGCAGCATGCGTATGTAGGAGATCAGAATGAATATTAAAGATACCGTATTTATACAAATAAATAAGACTGCAGAGTATTCCCAACCCTAAAAGCAAAAAAAAAAATATGCAAAAAAAAAAATTTTTTTTCAAGGAAATAACAGAAATTCAAAAAAGGCATGGAAAAGAATAAACATACATACCTTTGCATAGGGATCATGAATATGTATTGATAAGCACACGCCATTTGTACCATAAAAATGTGATCCAAAGTATTCGATGGGAAATAGGGGAGCAGCAGCCAAAGCAAATGAAATTCCCCACAGTATTAAAAGGCGAACAACGATTCTGTAAATAAAGAAACATCAAAGGGTGACTAAAGAGTAATTGAGTTTAGCAATGAAATAAATTGGTAGAGGAGGTTTCTCGCATGCATTTCTAGAACTTTTGTGTGTTTTTTGTTGTCAGTTTGACAGTCTATAGGCTTAACAGAAATTTTTGGTTTAATTTTGAAGGCTGAATTTTTTGCCACTGAAATACCAAGATTAACTATTCGCCTGAAGAGTATGGGACAATATGGGATGTTTACTAGTATTTGGTTGCCCTGGACTAGCTGTTCTGTTGAGATTATTACCACTAAGAGGTTCCCTAAGTATCAACCATGGAAACAGTGGACCATCTTCTGCTACCCACTCTCTAATCATCCCGAATCTCAACTACAAACACTCATCATGAGCTGCGAAGATCTAAGCCATTGAAAATTGTTTACAACTTACAAGAGGACATTATACCCGCTCAGGCTACTGTGTAATTGGTTTCTAAATGCATGATCGACTCAAATTTCTTAGAAAACCTCTTGGATCAACTAATGTAAACTCTATGCATACTTAAGAACTTTCTCCTACTTCAATTGGATGGAATGTGATTACCGGAACTATTGATTCCAAACAGATGCAGCAGCTGAATTTACTGCAGAACCTAAAGCCTGAACTTCTGAGAGTTGCATTTGCCGGCCGGGGCTATCTTTCGTGTTGATGAGCTGCATTGGTCAGCAAAACTGACCGATTTAACTTTTCTAGACTTTTTTGTGCCTTGTCTTCAAGTCCTAGACTATGTCAACAAGGGTCTTCAAGTGCACAAACTATATCAACAAAGGTCTTCAAGTCCTTAGACTATGTCAAAAAGGGTCTTGAAATTCTCAAAAGCAATATCTGTCAGGAATGCCGAATCGTTGTAACTTTAAGGCAGAATAACACAATGGGTTCGTAGGATCATGAATTCTGGTGGCGGTCACTTATACACACACACATGCACAAGCATGCACAAGCATGTGTGTGTGTATAAGTGACACAAGCATAATTGGTCATGACAACCCCTAGCTTCTCATACCAGTAACGTTGTATGTGTTAATATCATATGAACTCCGAACAACAGATATTTGAGAAACTTTTTTAAGGCAAATTTCTGTTTTTACTCTCAGAGTTTTTACCAGAAATCCGCTGAGAGACAGTCGCCGTAGAAATATTTTTTTTCATATTTTTCGTTTTCATGTGTGACCTAGGGTTTGAACCGTGGACTCACTTCTAATAAGCCTCCATACTAGTCTTCGACGATATGGTCACTTGGCCGATATAGTTTTTTATTTCATGCTAGAAGTAAGCACACTCCAAAAGCAAAAAAAAAATGGTTTTCCATTTACTAAAGACAATTATAATCAGCTTTTGCACCGGCAACCTTAAGCACTTTTTAGAGTTTCCTCCGGAATTAATTCACATTTTTCTTTGAATTTTCACTCCCAAATCTATTTAAATATTTACCTTGTTCTCGCTGCATCCCTGGCATGTAACGGTCGCATTACGGACATCAAACGATCCCATGTTACTAGGGTCAGCAACAACGTAGACGATTGACAACTAAAGGTACTTAAAAATCCTGTAGAAAAGTAAGAACAACAACAGTGGATGATAATTATTTAAATTAAGAATTTAATTCGCCATTATTTGTTTTTACCAGAAAATGCACACATAATGCTATGGCGCCAATACTCTTCATGTACAATATATTCACCGCGAAAACTTATATCCGCACAGGCTATGACAGCCAAATAAATGCCCATCAGAAAATCACTGGCTGCCAAATGACGTAAATACAGTGAATGCTCGACATTGCTGCGTGTCTTGTAGAAGTAACGACCCAGCAGCACTAAAAGATTGCCAACAATGGCTATTGAAGCCATAACCCAAACACTGGAAACAGACAACAAAAACAATGCGGCAAAATCCATAAAAAAAATTGAAAAAAAAATCCAGAATTTTATGAATTTTCAGTGAAGCAATAAAATTCAAAAAGGTTTGATGACAATAAATAAAAGTAGAAATAAAAAGGTCGTATTACATGAACAAACTTTGCCTGCAAACATGGCCTGATGACAAGCATCCAACTCATATAAAAAAGCAAAATTCATGTTTACAAACTTGACCTGAATAATGTCGAAATATATTTGATATCTGGCTGGATAGTGTAATAGCAAAACACTTTCATCAGACAGTGCTTGCAGGCGAAGTAGGATAGCAAAATTTCTTTTGTGCTTGGTGTGTTGAAGTCCAATTATTTGATACTAATTTAAACGAATTGGTAGTGGAACTCACCTTCCTCTCAGTATGGTATTATCTAATAAATGATGAGTACTACTGATACCATCACCATGTGGATCACAAACTCTCACATGCAAGGCAGCACGGCACAAATGGAACCAAGAAAAATAACTGAAATCAAGACAAAAATTGTGATTATTTTTCACCCAAAAAAAAATGTCAATTCATTATTAAAGTGATTTCACACTCACATGTAATCCAAATTGGTTAAATTTTGCAAAACTCTGCTATCGAGAGTTCTAAACTCGTTGTCATTCAACAGCAGTGAGGTCAAGTTACCCAAACAATCAAAAGCGTTCAAATCAAAGTTACGCAATGAATTGTTATTTAAATGTCTACAATAAGATACGAGCAAATAATGATGATATTGAAATTAATAAAAAAAATCCTTTGATCTTATAGAGAAAATACTTACAAGCCTTGCAGCTGATTTAAATCACAAAATGAACGTGCCTTCAACTCTGTCAATAGGTTACCAGCTAAGAATCTAAAATTAAAATCGAAAACAAACAAAATAATTAAAAACTCATTATTATAGATACTGGAAAAATTTCATTAATTATGATCTCAGTTCCCCTTTCAAATATTCTACAAACTTAAGAATGTAATTTACATCATGCACAGCTGAGATTAAATCTCTAGTGTAACGCTTAATTAAATTTAAATTGAAGAAAAAAAAAACCGAAAAAAAAGGGATCCAAAGAAATTCTTTACACAAAAAAGTTTCCTTAAGTTTGAAAGAGGAAACTGTTTAAAAAAAAAAATTAAGAATTAAAATTCTGTATTACGACCGTCAGGCCAACCCAAAAACAATAGAAAATTACGACGTAGAAAAATTTCAGCAGGAATTTTATGCGTAATATTTTGCCAATCTTTGAGTTTAGCCTGTGGTTTGAACTCTTGATGCAAATTGTAGCTCTTTAACATTGCAGTCAATGGAGTGCCTATTTGGTCACCAACTCTTAGCAATTAGGCAATAATAGAAAACTTAAAATCGCTTCCATTTAGTTTTAGAAATTTAACCTTATCGGGTTGCAGATGGAATAGGCAATTCGAGATGTAAAATTGCTAGAAATGTTACACCAGTTCCTTCATATGACTGTCGCGGCTTGTGTCACAGTATCTCCTCCGATCGGACAAATTTTCATGTGCTTCCTCAAGTGTATGGCATCATGAATGTTGATCTTCAAATGCTTAATTGTCTACGGTTTGTCGGCATAACACTTTTCCTTAATGGCGCCCCAACGATAACAAATCGCAGCATCTTGACGTCCTATTGACATCACCGTTTTGGGTAATTAAATGGCCGTCAAACGTTTGATGCAATAAATCCAATGTGGCATAAAATGTGTGCCAAGTTGCACCATTCTGTTGAAACTAAACAAATCCATTGACCGTAATGGTTACGTTGTCCTCATTTTCAAAGGAATATGGTTCAATGATTCTTTTACTCCACAAATCCACACCAAACAGCCACTCGTAATGGAAACAATACCCACGTGTGGGCTTTTTGATCCCAACCAATATTTTGCTTACCATGACCGTCCCACAAAGATGAAAATGCAAAATGGCATCATCGTTGCAGCTTCCTGTTAGGCCCTTAGCGAAATGAAAACGAAGAATCAATGATATACCCGCCTAATTTACAATTGACTTGTGTGAAGGCAGGATCGGAGTCCTTTTCGCAAAATTCGACGTGCGTGGTAATGTTTTTCTTGAACGATCGGTTGATGTTGCTGGATTCTTCCGCATTGCAGCAGCTCGATTTTTCGGAATGTACGGCACGTAATCTGTTTTACCCAATTTTAGCAATAACTTGCGTAAACGGGCACGCTGGTCCTTTCTCGCGACCAACTTTTGTAGAATTTTCGTCGCATATTTCGAGCTTGCCTTCTATTTTGGAATAAATTTTTCTTGATTCCACGATACTTACATTCGAACAGATTGAATGACGAAAGTTTGCGTTCCGACATAACCCCCGATGGTTCAACTACACAATAGCTGACCACCTGATACTTTACCCAGTTTCATTTTGTACGAAATTATATAACAACGGAGGCACATTCTAACGTTCTCGTATTCAATGTAACCATCAAAATGGACCGGGGAATCCTACAAAAGGTGATAGTTATTTCTTGACCGCATTCCAGTAGGGAATTGCGCTGGCTTTGAAGTGATTTCTGGTACTCTTTCATCCCGTTTCCGGGCATATCTTCCTTGCAGTTGTCAAGAATTTCATCTGAAAGAAAACTAGATTTTGTCCAATTACTGTGCCACTGTCTAGCATTATTTAACAGACAGAGAATGGTTCCTGCATGGCGACTTTTTACATAGCTTGACTAACTTGAGATCTGTAGAGGTCGTTAGGCTCTATGGTTCTACGGTTTAAGTGTCAGTTCCTTTTAATACATGGCTCGAACGTTTTAGGATCACAAGACACTTTCATTGATAACACCGTGCTATTAAATTTACTACACTACTGTACTTGACTGTCGGTTATACAATACTTCATTTTGTTTCAGTTTGACAACTTCTAGAACTGTACTGTAAACCTCTTGTTTTCGTTAAATATACAAAATGAGTATAGTTTTCCTTTAATTTTTCTAGTTTAAGGAGATTGACGTAACAAATTTTTCCTAATCTGAGTCCAAAACTAAAATATCCAACAACACACGCTTATGCTATGCTTTAACATACCAGATAGGCAGTAGTAACGCATTTCTTCTGTACTTGTTTCAAGTAATAAAAACCATTGGTTGATACTATTTTGCACACATATGAAGTCATTTGTGTGTAAATTTAGATGTTCAATCTCTCAATATCTTGTATACTAAAAAAAAAAAATAAAACACTTTCTTTATTTTCTGGTTACCCTGCAAATCAACATGACTGATTCTAATGATAATGGAAATGTCGACTTTTCACACCAACGCACATAATGGTTAGCAATGGAAATGCTTGGCTGTTTCCTCTTATAAATCCCATTATCCCAACGCTGTGAAGATGTCTTCCGTATGGAATTTATTTCCATATCAGCATAGATTTGTTTGTCATCGTGTTTCTCTTGTAATCAGTTTGTAATATAAAAAAAAATCTTCACATACCTACGTACATACATGCACAGTTAATATATTAAAAAAAAACACAGTAAAATCTCAAATATCACAATTTTCTGAATTTGTTTTTAAGATTTTATGAAATAAGTTTTTAAATATGTAGACATATATGTTTATGTTTATGTTTATGTTTATGTTTATGTTTATAAAAATATATTCATTTTATACTTACAAATATCGTAGTCTCGGAAATGTAAATGTATACGCCTGAATACTTTGTATTCTATTGTCGGCCAAAGATAATGTGTGAACATTTTTCAGTGTGGGAAACATACCCGCATCCAGTTGTTTGATTTGATTTTTATTCAAATAACTTCAAAGACAAGAAAAAATATTTTTTTTTAAGATGAATATGTTAGTGTGTACGTTTATTAAAGGATAATATTTAGTAAGAAAAGAGAGAGAGAGAGAGAAGAAATAAATAAACAAAGAGAAAGAAAATTATTTCTAAAGCAAACAATCATAGAGCATAACATTTTAATAAGACAAAATGATGTCGTTGCGAAAGAAATGATAACTCCGTTAAAGAGAATAGCGTTTTTAGATTGAAAAACTTATCTAAATTAACCTCGACTACCGCTGGAGTACCAGTAACAAACAATATATTACTTGAAGCCAAAAAAGTCTTTTTGTTAAAATATTTTGATCATATCGCAAGACCTGCTGCATGAAAGCTAGTTTTCTTCAATTATCTTTAATCTGTACTCGGAACAAAGATTCGAATAAGCATTCCCTAATTAAGGAAATAACATGAGTGATTAATTAATAACAACTTTGGTCTCCTATTGATACAACTTTATAAGCCTGGAGCATCAAGGACCTACAACATCACGTAGTTCGAGTTACATCTTGAAGCTAACACAAGCAAAATATCGCATGGGCCATCAATCGGTTTAAATTTGAACCATTGGTTATTTCCCATCTGGATCTTATGGTCATTTTTTGTCAAAAAATTTCAGCGTATTATCTCTACTGAATCGTAATAAATCAGTTTACGCCTGAACTATACGATGATATCGATATTGCCAAAAAAAATAATCTTTTCGGATGAAGCTCATTTTCATCTTGGTGGGTACATTAATAAGCAAAATTGGCGTATTGGAGTCTTACAGATACAATACACCAATTACGAGTGACTGTTTGGTGCGGCTTGTGGAGCGGAGGCATCATTGTCCCATTTTTCTTTGAAAATAAGGTCAACGTAACCATTACGGTCATTTTTTTTTTTTGTACCCTCTCCACATGATATTGATGTGAACGATGTTTCATTTCAACAGAATAGCGCAACTTGCCATACATCTCATGCCGCGTTTGATGACCGTTTAATTAGATGGAGTGGTGATGCCAATTGGCCTTCAAGAAGCTGCTATTTAACATCATTGAACTATTTTCTTTGGGGCGCCGTTAAAGCAAACTATTATGCCGATAAACCGGGGACAATTGAGCATTTTAATGCCAATATTCGTGATGTCATTGCTGAGATACAACTCCATACACTCGAAAAAGTTCACGAAAATTTGTCAAATCAAATGAACCGGAACAATAGCACTTCATAAGAAAACAATAAATTGGGGAAAATCCAAAAACATTTTCTTTAAAGTTTTAAATTTATCCACGTACAGAAGAGGACAAAAGCGATGTGCGTAATGACTTACTCTTTTAACAGCATTCCAATGAAAAACGCTTAGGGCGAATAATTGAATTTGAATTTGAATTTGTTGCCGATTTTTTACAAAACACTTCGCCATCACGTCTCTAGTGATCGCTTAGCCAGTTGATTGGACAATGGCTTACAGAGAGAAAACCTCCTTCAGCTACGTTACGTGGTACGCTTTTCCTAACAAAGTTGAAAAACGTAATACACTGTATGAGCATTTCTAAACGTAAATCGATAGAAATCTAACGTTAATCAACATGCCAATGTAATACACTGTATGAGTGAGTATTGCTCATCA
>QOCX01000923.1:30774-63396 GCA_005959815.1 Sarcophaga bullata
AATCCGACTAAAAAGGCTTATTTTATATAACTAGAGGGGTTACTCTGATACGAGGAAAAAGTAGCGTCAATCGGCCTTACCATCGTACACTATACATATTTTCTATTATGAAGAGTTAGGTTACCTTATAAAGATTTGAAAATACGTTTACAGTTATAAGAACTAGATGGATAACATGATTATTTATTGACATACGCTGAAGCCAATGTAGATTTTTGGTACATCTTCGAAATCGTCAAATTTTTTGAACTTTCCTCCACAGAGCTGACAACACAGTGGATAGTTGATTAATAAAACTTTGGACCCTGTGCCTATGGTCAACCTATACAAACAAGGAAGATGCAAATTTTTTTGCTCCAAATAGTCCTTATAAGTTAGTATAACCGATAGTACTGAAAAAAAAATCAAAATATGGACTAGGAGAAAATGAAAGTGGAATCAGGGTGGACTTTTTTCTTTTTTTTTTTGCGCTACATAACAAATATTATGCCAACTAGTTAGGATTTTGGCTGATTTAAAATAGCTAATGATCAGCAAATTTTCTTAGAGTGCCAACTTGAATATTCCAAGGTTTTTCGAGACACTGAAAACTGATTGATGAAGTCGCCGTGGTCTATTAGGTAGTGTGTTGGCTTATTAGATGAAAGGCCAGGGTTCGAATCCCCGGTCAGACATCAAAAACGAAATATGAAAAAATATTTCTTCGGCGACACTTCCTCTTAGCAGATTTCTGGCAAAAACTGTGAGAGTAAATAAAATTGCCATGAAAAGTTTCTCAAAAATCTGTCGTTCGGAGTCGACTTTAAACTGTAGGTTCCGCCACTCATGTATAAAATTAACACACACAACATGAGAGGTGTGAGAAGCTAGGCCGTAATCCTGACTGAAGGGTTGTAATGGCCAATTATGTATGTATGTAAGTGAAAACTGATTTACAAAAGTGGACTAAAATGCTAAACGTAACGCTATGAAGTAATGATTCTGCAAGCAAAATTATTAGCACATTCTAGGGCGGGCTAGTTAAGGAAAAAATCTTTGTTCAATCTGAATTAAAAGTGAACTGAGTAGGATATACGCATGCATTTGAGCTGCAATTAACAATGAGTTTTAGAATTTATGCTGCCGTGGTCTAGTACGTAGTATGTTGGCTTATTAGACGTGAGGCCTCAGGTCAGACATCTCCAACTAAGCGAAATATGAAAAAATATTTCTACGGCGACTTCCTCTCAACAGTTTTCTGGCAAAAAATCTGAAAGTAAATAAAATTGCCATGAGAAGTTTCTCAAAAAAAAATCTATCGTTCGGAGTCGACTTTAAACTGTAGGTCCTGCCACTTATGCACAAAAAAATTAACGTACACAACATAAGTGGTGTGAGAAACTAGATCGTAATCCTGGCTATAGGATTTATGAGAATTTATGGCAAGGGTAGATGAATGCATGAAATCGAAATATTTTTTAGAACCAAAGTCATCTAAGAGAAATGGATTGGAGAAAATAAGGTCTGAATGGTCGATGTGATGTGCAATCTAACTCGAACTTTGGATATTTACATGCAAAATTGATCATTACAACCCGTCAGTCAGGATCATACCCAACACCCAACTTCTCATTCAACTTATGTTGTATGTATTAATTTTATGCATGAGTGTCCGAACGACAGTTTTTTTTTTTTAGAAACTCTTCCTGGCAATTTTATTTGCACTCAGAGCTTTTGCCGGAAATCTGCTGAAAGGAAGTTGCCAAAGAAATATTTCGTTTCATATTTGTTCTGTTGGAGAACTCAAGGCAAATACCTATTACACTATGGCGACTTTAGTTGGGATTACGATATAGTTCTACCGATCGCCCATGATTGGCGGAACTTACAATTTGAACTTGAGAATCTTTTTGTGGCAACTTCATTTACTCTTAGAGATTACTGAGAGAATTTTTCTCTTATTTTCTTTTGTTCGGTTTGAGCTGAGGGCTGTTTACACTACGGCCAAATTACTATCTAAACACACAAAATTTGAATTCATGGTTAAACCTGAAATTCTGGTTGTATTGCCCGCTAGTCTATATAAAATATCTCAGGGGGCATTTAACACCAGCTTTTATTTTATTTTGTGTAATGAATGAACTATAAAATGCCACGGGTATACTAAACGATTGAAGAAAATAAAATTTTTCAATAAAAACCTCACAAATTATTTTACTTTAAAATTCTGAATATTTAAAAAGAAAAAAACAAAAACTACAATAAAACATGTTTTTAAAAGATTTCAAATAAATTTATGGAAATTCCATACTTACCTCCTTCTTTTCTAGTATTCTTTGCGAATGTGAATATTTGCATTATTGTAACCAAGTAAGTGCTGTCGTTCGTATCAATAAAATCCTTTAGATAATCCAAGTGGAATTATAAAAATTAAATATTCAAAGACAAATCATGTAGTAGAACGTGCATTGAACTCTGTTTGAATTCTATGAAACATACAAACAAACAAGCAAACAAATAAACAGCTTTGGATTAGAATCTAGATGGTATTTAAATTGAAAGTCGTTCGAAAAGTGTGGC
Source organism: Sarcophaga bullata (assembly GCA_005959815.1). Lineage (NCBI taxonomy): Eukaryota > Metazoa > Arthropoda > Insecta > Diptera > Sarcophagidae > Sarcophaga > Sarcophaga bullata. Next base: position 33,334 of record QOCX01000923.1, read on the forward strand.
TGTCTGAAGAATTTTTATGCATTCGAAACACGTTTAAAAATAATTCACATTTAAAGAAGAAGAATGCAAAATTATTTTTTGTTTTTGTTTTTGTTTTTTTCTTCTCTTTTTCTTAATGTCCACAGTTGTCCTCATTCACTGACCAAAGAAATGTTGCGTTGAAAGAATTAAATTTAATATTCTGTGATAAAAAACAAAGATTTTAATTGAGTTTTTTTATTCGTTTTTCTTTTATTCGTTTTTTTATTCGTTTTTTTCTTTCTTTCTTTTTTTTGCTTTCTAATTACAAAAAAGGTCTGTTTTTGTTTTTTTTATAGTATTTTCTCTTTTTCTTATTTATATTTAAATTTTAGAAGAGGCATCTGTTTTCCTTTCGAATGCATTTTCCTATTGCTGTTGCCATTATTGTTCCAGAAATATTTAATGAAACTCTGAAAAAAGAAAATTAAAAAAAATTTTTTTAAATTTTATTTTGGTTTTTCAAATTTAAAATAAAATTCAAAATAAATTCCATTCATACGAACACATACATATGTATGTATGAGTATGTAGTTATTGCAGACACAAATATTGACACTGATCAACATAAGAGTCTGTCTTTCCCATGAAATATGAAATTAGTCATGAAATGAAATGCTTAATGGAATACGAAAATTTCTTTAATACGGCAAGAAAAAAACTACACCAGACATGCCGTAATAGTATGCAGAAGGCATACAGCGAAGTCCTAGGGATGCAAACCAGTCTACGTATACCATGTTCAAACCAATAGTAGCAATTGTGTGGACAGATAGAACAAATTTGAAAACATCTCAAATGGAGTTGAATAACAGAAGTACAAAGAACAGATTTAAGTCTGCTGCTCTTGGAAATGAAGATCAAAATTTTAAAGGCTGTGGTTAGGTTGATAGAAGAGAAATCTAACATAACATTCATTAGGAGATTTCAGAAACTAACAAATCAATTTGCTGGCCTCTCCCCCACCTTAACTATTCCCTGGACAGGATCAATATACTTTATGGTTTTGAGAAATGCTTTGCATCAAGACTTGCTAACAAAAATGAATGGTGAAATCTCGAAGCTATGAACTCTCTTAGTCGCCATAGTCTAGTGTGATAAAGTGTGTTGATTTATAGTGATAGGGATAGATAGTGTGTTGATTTATAGGGCGTGAAGCCACTGTTTAAATACCCAGATCAAACATTTCCAACAAACTGAAATATGAAAAAATATATCTTCGGCAACTACCTCTCATCCGATTTCTGATTTATTTCTTGGCTCTTATGTATGGCAATGTTATTTACTCTCAGAGTTTTTGCCAGAAATCTGCAAATCTGCAATCGTTTTTGTTGTCTGACAGAGGACTCGAAACCTGGCCTTTCGTCTAATAAGCCAACACACTGCCTACTAGGTTACGACTAGTTCATAGTGTCCTGCCAACGTAATCCATAATCCCGACTAAAGCGTTGTAATATTTAATTACGTATGTATGTATGTCATTCTATGGTACACAAGTGGCTCTAGGATCGATCTTGAAACAGAAGTAGAATTCCTAAGCCACCGCTTCGAATGCCTAAGCCATCGACAGATGTGCCCAATTCAAGTCAGGGCATAGCAAAACCATCTGACAGTCAAACTGTTGTTCGATCACCCGACTTTTATGAGGTTATGTTGAAATTAGATTGGACTATGTGCAAAAGCTGAATCAGCTAGATAAGGAAAATATGTTTAACCAGAACCCATCTGAAAAGTGGGACCAAGGACACTTCTCCAACCAAATGGGTTAGAAGCATTAAACCTTTGTTGATATATTACAATTAGATGAGGTCTGAGTCATGCAAGAACTTAAGGTTGCTAAACGGTCCTTTGACAGGATCTTACAGACTCAAATAATGTCACGACGAGAATGATTCTCAAAAGACCAATGTAATGTATGGCTTATTTGATAACGGGCTTGTTGGTAACTTTATTTCTATATAAGATGATGGTTATGACCAAATCGCTCGTGCAGAATATCCAATGTGGCATAGGGCATGTGGCACTTTACGCCGTCCTCTTGAAACAACATGTCCCAATGCATACTACATAGCGTTGACAGTGATGGCATGGCCAATGTCGTCCTGAAAAAATACGACAATCCAAAATCCACACCAAACAGTTACCTTTTTCGTTATGTAATGAACACTCTTATCGCTGAAGATAATTTTTCAATAAAAATTAGAGTTCGTTACCAACTGCTCCCGATAATCGATTATCTATTTCGTAAGCACAAATTGAATTGTCTAGAAACTAAATACTTTAATTAACCGGATTAATTAAGAACTTAATGTGGAACAACAGAATGTTTCAAATTTCCTTATTTCTGTCTATGTGACTGGCGACAAAAACTGCGGAACATACTACAGAAAGCAAAAACAAATGAAAGACTAGCAAGAATTGATTTTCAGAAAGGTTTTATTACTACACTACGCTTAAGATTCGAATCAACATATCCAGTAGCAGTGTCAACATTTGCAACAACTGAAGGAGATCATTTTCATCATCATTTCATCCAACATTGGATAGAAGGCAAATGTCAGATAATCCTTCCTATGTAAATCCGCTTCAAAGGGAAAACTTCCATTATTGCCTACGTCTTGACATATAAAAGATTCTTAGGTCTGTTGTTGGCTTTGAAATCATGAGTCACTTATGAATATATTTAACTCAGGCAACATAAGTGATATGCGAAGCTAGGCTAAGGGGTAATAAAGGTCAATATTGTTATGTATTTAAACAAAATTTTATCACATTGATTACGTTGGCATTTATTTTGATTGTCGTCTTTCATTGAGGACAGATATAAAATCCATGAGACAGATGAAACTACCATATTCATTGAGGACCATGCCTTAATAACAAATTCATGTTATCGACATTAAAGATATTACCTTAAAACGAATAACCCTATCTTTATAACGGCAAAGAAATCAAATATTAATAAGCCAACATGAACTTCGATAAACTAATTGAAATAATGAAGTTTGTTTCCATCCGATTACTGTATCAACGTCATGGTGGTAGCACGATAACATAAAGCAATTACAATTGAAATCTTTCAGTTAGATTTCTTTAAAAATACAACCCATAAATTGCTAAAGATTTATGGGGTCTAATAATAAAAAAAAAAAAAGATTACAAGAGAGCTCAAAAACGCTCTATTTTTTACACAAAATCTGAAGCGATTTCTTTAATCGATTTTTTTCGATAACATAAAAACACCTAATAATCAAAACAGTTGTATTTATTCTTCTCACAAACAAACTAAACATCCTTTATAGCTATAACTGTGAGCATATGGTGTGCAAACATAATCGAATTAACATATACCCGGGAAATTTTAAAATTCAACATACTTTCTGAACAAACCCCTTAAATGTAAGAAATCGATGTTCAACCGATATGAGTATTGAATATAATCAAATCTATTAGCTCTGGAATACATTGGAGTATGTCATTTAAATATGGAAAACGGTTTATTTTTAAAAACTATTTGGCAAGCTGCCAAATGAATCATAATTGTAAAGAGCACAAGAAGTACAAACGGTACAAGTAAAGCAAGGTCACAATTAGTTTACTTTCCGCCCTATTTCGTTATTATTACACAATATTGTTGTTTAATGTTGTAATGATAAAATGAATAAATGATATAATTTGAGTTCTTCCTTAAACAAAAAAAAAAGTTTCGCCTACTGCACACTGAATTACGTACAAAATTGTCTCAAAAAATTAAGAACACAATTGACCCAGATTGTATTACAAAACTTATATGATTATTTAGCATTTCTATTATTGGCCATTTGATGAAATGATCTCATTATTTATCCTGCTTACATCATTAACTAACAAATGTTGATTCAAGTTTTTTCTATTTTTTCTCTTCTTTTTTGTAATTTAAATCACATTACGTATGTCGCCTTTTTTCCTGTTCATAATGCTTAAATGGCTATCAATAGTGCATCCGGTATTTTATTATTCGTTATTTATTTTTTTTTGCTAATTAACATATTTTGTAGTTAATTATTACACATCATTAGCATTTCAATTATAATTTATAGTTGAAAAAACGCATAAATTTAAACCTTTTGGACAGCCGCTACACGTTTTTATTTACTTGTGAAACTTTAGAAGAACAATGTTTGTTTTTCTATGATTCTATTGTTACGAAAATGGAAATGGTGTAACATTGTTTAACATCAAAATGTTAAACAAAGTCTACAAAAACAAAACAACGGACTTGTTTAATTGATTAAAAACACCACTATTACGAAAGAAACAACACTGCAAGGACGAACGTAAACAAGATACAAAAACAACAAATAAGAAAGCATAAATAAATGTAAACAACGATGTAAACAATGATGTTTACATTTATGGTGATTTCGAGAAGGCTAAGCCTCGTACGTTGGCCTTCAAGAACCTTCATCAGACTGTTTACTCCGATATATAAAAGGCACGATAAAACAGGCAGTCTTGTGTGAAGACGCGTTGCATGTGAAGTAAGCAATCGTGGTTTGACGATCTCCATTACAAAGGTCTACAGAACAATTGTGCGATAATTGTTATTGTTTATCGCAAAGGGCATAAACAAAGGAATAACAAATAAAACAATGTTTGCAAACTGGTTCTAACAGTTGTGAACAGTGGCACACAAAAGTTGTGTGATTAATAAAGGATTTTATTAAAATTAAACACAAATTTATTTTTATTTTTATTTACAATCTACGACCTCATATTTCAAACGTTCTTAAAAGTTAAAAACGTAACTCTATTATAAGAACCTTGTTTTTGATATAATCTACCCTCTGGAGATGCCGCTACTCCCATGGTAGTACATTGTACTTGGAATTAGAAAACCAGGTTTGCAGGTGAAGTAAGCGAAGTTAGTGTTCATGGAGAACAAATAAAAGAGTAAGTTGGGGTTTGGAGATATAGAACATAACGGCGTATCCTTTGCATTTATGCCTGATATTACATGACATGAAAGTAATGGTGGGCCAGTGTTACAACCCTTCAGTTCCAGGATTGGACGGCCTAACACAAACGTTATGTTGTGTGTGTTAATTTTGTCAGAAGCCTGTGATGATCAGAAGCTAAAGTTCGTAATTCTGACTGGCTTTTAGTAGTAATCGGGCTCTGCAACCCCATTGGGTATTACAGATTAAGATGATATATACCTATGCATTAAGTAGAGAAACTTTTTATTCAGTGTTAGGAGACATCTTTGTATTTGCAAGTCATTACATTCATTAGTTCCGCTATAATTGCACGTATAAAAGTGAAATAGGGAATTCTGAGGAAGGTACCGTTACAAAATATATATTTTTCAAATAACAAACAAGTAACGTTTGATTTTAAATCATAAATGCCTACTTTTACAGGCAAAAACATTTTACTCTGTATGTCGAGTATACTCGTCTTCGCTGTGAACAATCGATACAATCGATACATCTTAGTGGTCTTCGACAGTAAAAGCAAATGCTTGCAAAATACCAAAACAGTGGTCTGCCAGACAATTTTATATTTTGTTGTGTTCAAGGAAAAAAGGAACTTCTATACCAACAATCTGACTGCACAGTTGAAGAATTTATTTGAATCGTTTAAGATTACTTAGATAGTGAGAAGAGTATATCAAAATCGAGAATGTGTTTGACATTAAACGGCTAACGAAACCTAGTAACGATCAACTGATTCTACCTTTAACAAAATAATGGCAAGAAAGGATAATGTCATGCCACTTAATCTGAGTACTACTACATTGAGTAACAGCGTAAGTAATTTGTAACTTTGTATGAAACAAAAAACAATTATATTTTCTTTCTAAAAAATAAATTAAATTTTCCTAAAATTAATAAAAAAAAAATTACAATTTTTGGTTTACATTTAAAGAAGAAGAAGAAAAAAAAACGATTTTCTTTTAATGTGGTTTTGTACGCGTTTGAAAAAAAGTTTTTTTTTTTTGTTTAATTTTTCAAATTGTTAATAAATTTAATTTAATATAAAAATCTATTGTGTACAGAACAAAAATAATACAAAAAAAAAATTTGTTTAAAAATTGTTTAAAGAAGAAAATCCAATTGTTTATAATTTAAAGTAAATTCACTGAATAATCGAATATTTTTCATTCTCTAAATGGTTTTGTCCATAAAAATAATATTTGTTTAGCACAACAATAGCAACAATTTTAAAAAATAATTATTTAGATTAAAGCTATTTAAATATTGTTTATGGACCTGTCATTTGATGTGAAGCAATAGCCTACCGCATATAATACTCAATTAGTAGTACGTTAAACAAATATTTCACAGTTGAATTTTATAGATATTGCCCATGTGATACCAGCAAAGTGCTGTACAATACACTATAATTTAATTGATTCCGTAAAGTATTAAATTTGGAACACTAAATCTGGTTCCTAAACAGTTAACCCTTTAACTGTTTAATTTTATTGCAACTTAATTTTCCTATCTATGTAATTATTTTCCAGCGATGACGAGTATACTCGACACAAACACAGTACAATGTTTCTTCCTGTAAAAGTAGGCAATAATGGCTGCTGAAGTAAGTTCTCAAACGTTTGGCATGTTATCGTTTCGCTGTAACGAATATACTCGGCGTAAGCAATTACAGTCTGCGAATCACTAGCTCCAGTAACCCACACGTTATAAACAAACAGTTCCGTGATTTTAATGATGCTAAGCTAACGTATTATCCTACAGATTTTATAAAGAAAATCGTTAATTTGGAAACAAACGTAATTTAACCCACCATGCAATGGTGAGGATATTCCAAGGGCAAATCCAAAAATAGTGCACTTTAATTATTCAATCAAATTCGCTATAATAGTAGCAATAGTAATCGAAGATAAATGGAAAAAATATTTTTATCGCGCCATAGGTTTATGGAATTCATGTTTAGTGAACGGTGTACAAAACACCAACCCAGACATTATTTAGTAAAAATTTGCATAGGACTGAGTTGATGGTAGTAGGCCTCAATGCACTCTAAAACTGATCCAATCTTAACTACGGATATGATGCCTTTCTGGGAAGACATAGACAATCGATTACAACAATCCTTACAACTTTCAATAAAACATTCGATTTTAGAATTCTAATGGGATATCCTTGAGGTTTACCCTTATGGCTCAAAGATGGGCTGTGGGTGAGCTGATATTAAATTTTCTTATAAGCTACCTGATCATTGTAGAGATTTCCAAACAAAGATCATTGCAATTTTGAAAGCGGTGAAATGCTAGTCGAGTGGCGGTATCCTCCCTGAAAATATCTTGATTTCAACATACGTCAGAGAAATTATAAATCATTAGAAATTAACTCTTATATGGATTCTGAGCCATAAGAATAGAAAACATTGTTAAAAATAAGAATATGCCGCAGGTTGTTAACATGGACCATGTTATGACTAGAATAACTATAGCAAATCACCATTTGGATTTTAAAGTTTCAGCTCACTCTGATCAACAGATCAAAAAAAAAATTCCATTAAAAAAAAACTTGGAAAATTAACTGCGTGAATATCGTTAGGAAACTAGGCATTCATTATCAAACTGTTATCAACCAAATGAAGAAAACTGGATGCAAGAAGAAGCTTGATCTTGATCTTGATGTAATGGATCAAATTTTAATTTGCAGAAGTGAAATAAAATCGAAATCGAATTCTAATGCAAACAACTACAAGCGATGTTGTTGAAAGTTGATCACAAACTAATGTACCAAAGAGATTATGATAAGGATGTGATAACATCATTAAAAAAGATAACGCCGTGCATCTGGAACAATCGTTTGATCATGAGTTCATCTATCATCAATTAATTGCATTAAAGCAAGTAATTCATAAAGTTAATGGCTAGAATTTATTCAACAGAAAAGATGTTTTGATAACATGGCAAAAACTGAGCGAGTTTGGCTGGAAAGTTTTGATGCACGTACCGCTTAGCTATGACCCTACTCACTTAGATTATTATTTGTTTTGTTATCTTTAGAACTTTCTTAATGCTGAATATATAAAGTCCATATATGCCAACCAATCACAATTGAATAAGTTTTTCACTCGAATAAAAAACAATCGATCAGAACAGTATATTCGATTGAATGCCACTATATTTGATCAAATATAAGAGGCGGTGTTACTCTTGCAGGAGAATTCGACATTAAAACCGTTTAGTTAGGATTACAACCTAGCTTCTCACACCGCGCATGTTGTGTGTGTATTCATTTTATTTACGAATATAGTAAACTGCAGCTTAAAATCCACTGGGAATGACAGATTTGAGATACTTTTCATTGCAAATTTATTTTACTCTTAGAATTTTTGCTAGAAGACAGCTGAGAGGACATATTAAGCCGCCTAAATATGCAAAAACTAATTAAAAATTTCGTATTTGTATGAAACTAGATAGAATGCTTGAAAGATAATCAAGGAAATAGTAAAAGATTCGCATCGTTCTAGGAACTACGATGTTTATGTCACAAAAAAAGTTAACATAAATCTCGAAAAGTTTTGTTTACATGTCGATAAAAATGAATTTTATTTACAATATCTGAACTACTTTAACGGACATTAATGGACACCGAGTCCGATGAGCCAGACGAAAGCTATTGTGACCTTTTTATGCTATTTGAAATGAAATACTACATACTCACGCTAATAAAAACTTTGTTCATTTTTCTTCTTTTGACACTTCGAGTCGAATCGTTTGTAGTGAGAGCATTCGTTACTGTAAACAAACAAACAATTAAGGTATGTATTTACCAGCAATCTTTTCCCAATAGATGTCCAGACCGCCAACTCTCACTCTAATATATTTAGAAACTCATTTCAATCGAACATTCGCGGAACGTAACGGAACGTAACGGAATGTAACGGAACGTAACGGAACGTACATTTGTTTCTAGCATGTGAAGGGCAATAACAACGTAATAAAATTTCAGTAAGCTTTTGCAATATTTTCGTATGTTATAAACCAACGTACGTTGCGTTACTTTCGATGGACGTACGCCTAACTCTATCACGACAAAGGAAAGCAAATGAAGATTTGTTAATGGATTAGGCATGTATTCGTATACAAATGTGATGCTGATGGTGACAAGCTTTTCGGAAGGTGTAGTAAGAAGAATATGTAAATTGAAATTAATCGGGTTTAAAAAACTGATAACAACGATAATTGCGTTGGCATCATATAATAAAACTGTATAAACATTCCTACACTTGTAGGTATTTGAACAATTTTACAAAAGATGGTAGAGAATAAAGCCGTAAAAGATTTTAAAAATATTTATTATCAAACAGAAGAAGAAGAAGAAATTTATTTTCAAAACATATTTTGAAAGTTTTATTTAAAATTACAAATGGAGTGCTTGTAAAAATTATAAACCTTTAAGGACAGACAGTACCTTCCTTTATTCCATTTGTTTTTTTTTTTTGTTTTCTTATTTGAAAATTAAATGTTTAAACAAATAAATTCTTTTCATAAATTTTACTCACACGCATTCAATTATTGTTAGGCAACAACAACAACAATAAAACTACGATAATTTCTTTAAATATATAGACCAACAAAAAAAAATACATTTCCTAAGCCATCTCCATAATTAAATAAACAATTACTCTGCGCTAAATAAACAAATGAATACAAAAGAAAACAAAAGAAAAAGTATAATTGTTCTTAAATATTTCACAATAAATTAAAAATAGATTGAAAGAAATATTTTTTTGTTAAATTAGAAACTAAAAGCAGAAATTTTTCTATTTAACGCCTCATAGGATAACTAATTGTTGAAATAAAATGCAACCTTCCCTCATCTGTTAATTGTTTGTGAAAATTAAAAATTCTTTTAGAATTTAATTCATTGAAATTCAATGGCTTCAGTCTTATAGCTAGGGAATCTAAACGATTACGATACAATATTACAGAGTGAATCCAGACAGGCTGCTTACACAGCAATGTATATACAGTGACACAAAGACTTGTCTGCACACCAAGCAAGCAGAGACTGTTATTACAATATTTCAAGGACTACTTACTCGATTTGAATAAAGTAAAATTATTTTAAAAGTTCAATTTAAATACATACATACATATATAATTGATTATTACAACCCTTTGGTCAAGTAGTGTGTTGGCTTAATAGACATGAAGCTACGGTTCAATTCATTCTGTCATTTGGAGTCGACTTTAAACTGTAGATCCCGCCACTCATGTACGAAATCAACACATGCAACAAAGATCGTAATCCTATATATATGAGTATATATCAGAGATCAGCTACTCATAAGTACTCATGAAATTTTGAGTATAAGTGAGTCAACAATATTGAAATTTAACTACTCTGATTCATTCGTACTCACTACAATATTAATTTATAAGTACAAGTTGCAATCAGTGTGAGTACGATGCTGACATCGAACTTATAACATTCGAAATATGTTTGATTCATACGACTACTCATTCAGATTCATAAATTTAGAAAAATACTTATAATACTCATAAATGATTAAAAATTAATCGAATCATTCATCAAAATTTACAATGATTCGTTATTGTTGCATTTACAACAAAAGAAAAAAGACACTTAAGCAAAAACACAGAGCAGCAAGCAGAGCAAACACACAACCTTGTAGTGAGTATTGTAATGTTCGTACGCGATTCATACTTATTTTGTGATTCTTGTATATGTCGAGTCATGGAGAGTAGAAATCAAAAACATCATGCATAGTGCTAAGTATGAGCGTGATGAGTACTTCAAACTTTGAATATGAGTAGTATGACCATGATATTAAAATAAGTATGAATGCGTATCAGAAATGAGTATGATTCAAATCTACTCATCTTTTTGAATACGCATTGCTGATCTCTGGTATGTCTCTGACTAATTCGTATAATTTTGGGAATTGCCTAAACGTTGTTTGTATTCTTACTGAGATAATGGCTTTTTATGTGGTAAATTAGAAATTCTGTAAAATGTTTTTATAAATTCGAATAGAATTGGTCTATTTCCGATTTGCCAATGAACCATCTTTCATTTCTGTCCGACCTTGTATTAAGTTTCTGTCACATATTGAACTAATGATCTGATACTTTTGTAGGAATGAATTAGGATCCTTACTACTCTCAATTTTGAAATCATTGATTTTTTATGTAAAAGGTGTTCCCTTACAGACCTTAAGTTTATACAGTTCAGAGAGAATATGGTAGCTAAGGCTAAACTACGTAATGAGCGATTCAAAAGCTAAAATGAAATACAACACTCTTCTGGTGATCAATTCTAACCACTTTATTTAAAATTCTTTGTTTCAATTTCGTTGATTGTTGATAGCAGAGATCAAAATTAATCGTTTTGCAAGGTTGAACAATTCATTGCCAATGCCATCAGATACACATTGATATCGTCTAATTCACTTTGTCTGATTCATCTTCGTCCACTTGCCGTCCTATTATTTTTGTGCTTTTCTGCCCGAACTTTATAGTGTAAGCCTATAATATCTCCTCCAAGCCTATTGCCCTAACAAATTTGAAGATGTGGCTAGGAGCCAACACAGGCAATGTTCTGTCTAGCACTTGATATGCAACCAAGTCTTTCTTCTTGAAATGTACCAATGCCATACAGTTTTCAAAAATGTATTACTTAGTCTATTTGGGTTTCGAGACAATTCCTCTTTCTTGAGTAAGTGTACCCAGAATCTACAGCGCTGTGATCAGTTACCGAACTCAAGTTATTCCTAGATAATCTTTGGATATGCGGCTCACAGCCAATAAAGGGAATTTTCTGCCTAGCACCTGATATGCAACCAAGTCTTGCTTTCTGAGATGTACCAGTGCTCTACAGTTTTCAGAAATGTGTTACTGTATCTATTGGGTTCGAAACAATCCTCATTCTAAGTAAGTACACCCAGAGTCTACAGTGCCGTGATCAGTTACCAAACTCAAATCTTATCCTCTCCCTGTTTGTAAACTCATTTGCTTGCTCATTGCCGAGAATTTCCATATGACCTTAGCAGAGGGCTAACCGTTATTTTCCCCTACCTAGATAAATCAGTTTCCCTAGATAGTCTCATATTATCTCCTATCAAGTGCTCGAATGGCTACCTGACTGTTAAATTGTATTGACATATTAAAGTTGAATGGAGTAAATCTTTCGATGGCTTTAAGTTCCGCTTTAAAAGTACTGCTTCTGATCCAAGATCCGTTCTTGCCCCATCTGTATACGATAAAATCATTCCCCGATAGTGGTTCTCTCACTTTATTTTAGACAGATACAGTCATTAGCACAGAGTTGTGTTTACTTTCAAAAAAAAACTCAGCAAATGCGTACAAACAAGACCATTACGCTCACACAAAGAGTTCGTAAAAACAAGCGTTTAAAGAAACAATTTCTAAAAATTACTAATAAATAACAATTTGTTTAAAAATAATTTTTAGAATTTCAAAGCAAGGGAAAACAATTGCTTTTCTGAACCTGTTGTGAAAAGTTTATAAAAATTTTCCATAAAAAAAAAATATTATTTTTGCTGTACAACAAAAACAATGTTTTCTTCAAACCTACTACCTCTTAGAAATAATCATGTTTTCTTATAATCGATTTTATTTTTTTTTTTTTTGTTTTTATTTTGTATGCAAATAAAGTATAATTTTAAGAAAAATATTCTGAAGTTAATGATTTTGTTTTACAAATTTTACTCACGCATTCAGTTATCGTTAACAAAGTAAACTGAAATACGAACGCCCAAGTAAAAACACTAACCAAACCAACCTATTAAACAAACAATTACTCTAAATAAACAAATGAATACAAGAAAATAAAAACAAAGAAACGGAAAAAAATAGAAATTTCTTTAGAACATTTCATAGATTAAAAATAGATTTGAAGATACAGTTTTCATAAACTTACAATGCTAGAACAAAAAAAAAATATTTTATCAATTAAACGCCTTTTAAAAATGCAATTAAAAGACCATAAAAACATGTAAACTATCGATATCGATAACTATGTCCAGACAGTTGAGAATATCAAACTGTGTTCATCATGAATTTTTTTTAACGCCACAACAACGCTTCCAGTTTGTGGGAATTTTCTTTTCGCAAAGTTCATAGAGCACTACGTCCATTGCACGGTCAACATAGCTGGCTAAATGAGCAAATAATTCGTGCAATTATAGTTAGTTTTCTCTTTAGTTTTACTCTTCTCCATTAAAAATCATGAAGAAGACAAATCAATATGTTTACACGTTCCGATTAGTTGTACAACATGTTGTAGAAACAAGTTGTTCGTCTTCTTCAAACATTTCGATTTTTCAACCATCTGTACTTATAACTTATTTTTGTGCCATCGTATTAGTTAGTTGAATGAAAACGAAAATTGTTTGATCTTCAACAAACCGACGATCATTTCACACAAATTAAACAATTCCTTGCACAAAATCAAGTTGTACAACTAGTCGCAACGCGTAGGGTCCGCATAAAGCAGAATATATGTTGATTAGTCGCCATTCTTGTATTTTTCTTTTCTTTTCTTTTAAATCGAAATGATAAGCATTCGCATTTTTGCTAATTGGAATCTTTAAAAGACGCCGTAGTCTAGTAGGCAGTGTCTTGACTTACCACCACCACCGATCAAACCCCAGATTAAACATCTCCAACAAAACGAAATACAAAAAATATTTCAGCGACTTCCTCTCAACAGATTTCTGACAAGAACTCTTAGGGCCATTATTACGACGCCGTTAAATTTGGATTTAGTTAAAGGTAACTTTAGCTAAAGTGCACTTTAAAATCGACTTTAATTTATTTTCGTTATTATAACTTACAGATAAAATAAAGACAACATTTTCAAAAATATAGCAGTGTCGGAGCAATGTCGATAACATTTCTCAATTAAACAAGTTTTTTTAAACGCAGTGGCAACGACGGGATTCGTTTTTATTGTATTTGCTCATTTTGCTTACTTAGAAGTTGCCATATTGAAAATAACATATAATGTGGCATGTTCAAACATAAACTTAACTTTAAAAGTTAAAGGTAGGATGATCCTCCATTTAGCTTAACGCTTACTACTCTACCTCATTGCCCACTTATAATAATGAAAAACAATTTATTTGCCCGTTAAAATCCTCCCATTAGTTAACACCAAATTGTAATAATGGTCCTAGGAGACAAAGAGAATCTTCTTCTGCAATGCAGGCAATCGCCAGAATAATTACTTCCTTGAAGAAAAACAAATTGTCATATTTGACATTCAAAATGTATATTTATCGAGAAATATTCGATTTTCGATTACCAAAAGTCAGCTAACTTTTGCGTTTTTCGCCGCTCTAACGTTAAAGTGGCAAATTTTTCGATAAACAACACAAATCCATCAAAATTTAAAAAAAAATTTCGAAATTTGGCTAGTTCTAGCCATTGTTTGTTATTTCTATTTCGTGTTCTGCCTTTAAACAAAACAAGTATAAGATTAATTTCTTAAAAAAGAATTAAAAGCACCACAAATACATACCTATTTATAATTTATTTAATTAACAGATAATAAATTTTTTATTGAAATACTTCTTTGATTTGCAATTATTGTGCGAATGATTTTTTCTTATTTTCTTAAACAAAGAAACTCTTTTCGTTTTGTGTTTGTTTTAATAAAAAAAAATTTGTTGAAAATATATTATAAGTTATAATTAAACAATAAATAAATGGATGGTGGATGATGAATAAAGAAATGAAATTAAAGAATTGTTTTCTTATTAAAAAAGAAAATATTTTGTTTCGAAACTAACCCATGGAATAAATCCAAAACAGATTTGTGGAAATTTATTTGTTATTTTTGTATTAGGAAATATTTCTTTAATTTTAAAATTCTTTTAATAATACATTGGTTTCTCTCTTTTAGAAAAATTAATTTCTTATACAGCAAAATTTTAGTTAAATTTTTTATTGTGGTTTTAATTTTTTTTTGTTTTTTTTTGTCAATTTTTGTTAAAATAAAAATTATTTTCTTTATTTTATAAATTTTTTTTCAATTTATCTTAAAATATTTATTTATTTTTTTTTATTTTACAAAAATATTTATTTCTTTATTTTATTAAACTTTTAATAATATTTATAATTTTTTTAATTTTTTTTCAATTTTTGGTTAAAATATTTATTTTCTTGGTTTTTTAAATTTTTATTCAATTTATCTTAAAATATTTATTTTCTTTAAATATTTTACAAAAATATTTATTTTCCTCTATTTTATTAAACTTTTTTAAATTTTATATTTTTTTTAAATTTTTGTTAAAATATTTATTTTCTTTATTTTATAAAATTTTTTCCCAATTTATCTTAAAATATTTATTTTTTTACAAAAATATTTATTTTCTTTATTTTATTAAACTTTTATTAATTTTTTATAATTTTTTTATTTTTTTTTTTTTCAATTTTTGTTAAAATATTTATTTTCCTTATTTTATAAATTTTTTTCCAATTAAAATATGTTTTTTTGTTATTTTACATAAATGTTTATATTCTTTATTTTATTAAACTTTTTTAATTATTTATTTTTTAATTTTTTTAATTTTTTTTTCAATTTTTGTTAAAATATTTATTTTCTTTATTTTTTAAATTTTTTTCCAATTTATCTTAAAATATTTATATTTTTTTATTTTACAAAAATATATATTTTTTTTATTTTATTGAACTGTTTTTATTTTTTATAATTTTTTAATTTTTTAATTTTTTATAATTTTCTTATAATTATTTTTTTTTTTTTGATTTTCAATTTTTGAGAATTTTTGTTTCGAAATTTTATTTCAATACTCTTTAACACAATCTCTTTAACATATTTCTTTGTTCACCTTAACATATTTAAAAATATTTTAAATTTTATTTGTTCACCACACTGTTACAGCAGAAATTAAACATATTTGTGTAAAATGGAATAGTTTTAAAAATAATAAAATTTATGCATAACGAGAAATAAATTTTCGATTTGAACGAAAATTTATTTTTAAATTTCAATGCCGCGGTTTATTTTTTTTTTTTTTTCTTGTAAACAGAATAATTTTTTAACTCATTAAATTTTTTATTTATTTTTATTTTAAATTGTATTCGTGAATATCGATAACTTTTCTAATTTCTTTATTTATTTTTAATTTAATTTTTCCTTTTTGTTATATTTCTTCTTTAATTAACTTTAACTTTATTTACTTCTTTATCTTTTTATATTTAGTTTATCATTTTAAATATTTTATCAAAATTTAATATTTTTTTCCTCTTCTGATATCGAATTATCGAATTATAAAAAATTTCATCGCAATTATTTTATCGTTATGGTAGGACATTATTAATACTTGTATTACGATTGGTTTTTAATTTAATGGATTTTGCAAACAACTTAACACCACAATAACATTAGCAACAAATAATTGATTGCCTTTCGAACATGCGTATAAATTGTCCATGAGCATTCAAACGTTTGCCTTACCGTTTGATACCGCCTATGCCAAACGAGTTTATTTTATCAACTGAAACTGTTTTCTTTCTTTAGTTCTTGAAACTTTTCTTTCAGAATAAAATATTTTTCTTATTTTATTTTTTTTTTTACATCCAAATAATGCCCCCTATTGTTTGTGTCTATTGAACCGGCATTTATTTTTTTGAAATAACGCACCCACATTTAGTACAAAATTTTATGAATGAAAAGCTTTATTTAATGTTCTCTCTTTGTCTTCTTCGCTCTCTTAATTTTTTTCTCTCTCTCTCTCTATTAATTAAAACAACTTTTTTTCTTGTTCAACACAATTCTAAAAGCTTAAGGTATTGAGAATAATGGAACGTAAATTTTTAAAAGAAATTCGTACTATTGAAGGTACTTTATTTTATTTTGTTTTTAGTGATTAAAAATTTGAAAACAATTTTCAAAATTTTATTGTTATAGTCCAAAAATAAAAACCCCTTAATTAATATATAATTTAATTCATAAATTCGAACTTTAAATTTCACTCAAATAAGTTTTTCAATCAAATTTATCAAATTCCTAGTGAACCTGGCGACCTTAGAAAATGAAAAAAGAAATCCATTATGAGGTCAAAAATAGGCAGTTAAGGCATCATAGATTTTATTCTGCAGATGCTGAGTATATTTGGGAAGAAGAAAACATGCTGCAAATAGCTGCATCTGTTGAAAAGTACCTATAAGATCTGCTTACAGATCCCCAAACTGACCATCACCTATGGCAAGCAAACGAAAATATAAGAAGACCGGTCTTAAGTTAGTCCTCGTTTTAAACGAAAATTACACCACAAGTTGGACGGAAAAGAAAAAATTAAACCTTCACCGACCTTAAAAATGCTTTTAAGCTGAGCTCAACAACTAATTGGAATGGCCACCGTTACAGTAAACGATGATATTCGAGCCACTATGTACAGTGATTAAAATAATTTTATTTCTGTATTGAGAACAATAATTTATTCTCTCCATTGGAATACTGATATAAAATTAAGAGTACATAAAAACAAAAACAGTTAAAAAAATTGTTTGGTCACATAAAAGGAGAGTACCCAAATTGGCACAGTGGCCATTTCACTTATGAGTGCATCAATGCAAAGTTCTTTTTTGCATTTGTTAAAATCGACGGCTGCTGTTGTAGCGGATTTCATAACGTATGTGATGTGGACTGTGATAGGCGCTGTCCAGTTATAAGCCTACAAAATTTAATAACAAAGGACAAGCAGCAGCGCCTCTTTCGATATTTACTTTAAGTAGAGCCTAGCTTTTTTTCCTCAAAATAGTAACTTGGGTGTACTTGCTGCTTTTACAGCATTGAGGTAGCTCAATGCTCAGCATTTAAGGTAGCCCCATCTATCATGTACATAGGTTCCAGAATGAAATATTCCAAGCCCACGCCGCTAAAGATGCCAGCAACTTATAAGAATAAATATTTGAAAAGATATACTCAAAGATCACGACCAAAATGCAAACCCAGATCAAAACGAAAGCAGATTTCTAGCATAAACTCCGAGAACAAATAAAATTCCCATGAAAAGTTTCTCAAACATCTGTCGTTCGGAGTCGACTTTAAACTGTAGGTCCCGCCACTAATTTATAAAATTAACACACACAAGTGCAGAATCGGAGGAGTTTCGATAATCTGGTGGCTGCTGAAATAGTCGACCTGTTTAATAATACAATGAGCGATAAGTAAAGCAATTTTATAATATCCAATTTAAAGAAAAATGAGCTTTCAATTTGAGACAGGCCTTTGTGGTCTACTCTATTCAAAGCCGGTGATACGTTGATGATGAGTGCAGAATATAATATTTTATCTTCAAATGACGTCCCTTCTTTGAATAGCCATTTATTGTGTCTATAATCTATAATCGGTCATTACAACCCTTCCGTCAGGATTATGGACCTAGTTTCTCACACCACTTATGTCGTGTGTGTGTTAATTTTTATACATGAGAAGCGGGACCTACAATTTAAAATCGACTCCGAATAACAGATTTTTTTTTTAAGAAACTTTTCATGGCAATTTTATTTACTCTTAGATTTTTCGCCAAAAATCTGCTGAGAGACAGTCGCCAATGATATATTTCACTACCTTCTAAACTACGGCGACAACAAAAAAATCAAATTTGGTCTAACATGAAAATCTATTGCAGTCATAACGGCGCATAGCATACAATAACTTCCAGAGAAACTGTAAAGACAAATGACGTCATTAGCTAGTTTTTGGAGCGGTTAAGTGATGACCAAAATGGGTAATAATGATTAGGTAAGGTATGCACAATATTTATGGGATATATAATTGTATTCTAAACCGTTATTATAGCAGCATTTCAAACGGTTTATGTATATAATCTACAGCTCTTGTTTATTTGAATAATTTTTGATGGTTTTTGTTGTTCTTATATAAATATAATTTATTATTATTATCTTATTAAATAGAAAAACAAAATAAAGAAACTAATAAATAATATTTCTACAAGTACCGTAAAATATGCTACAAAATATTCCCTAACATTAACGTCGTGAGAGAGAGAGGTAGAGGGCGGAGGGGGGGGAGAGGTCGTGTGAGTCTTAATTTTTTATGTCCCAGTAGTTAGCATAAAATTAAATTGAGATGAAATTTTATTCATTTACATAGTACAAGAAAAGTTCGTTAGTTGAAGTTAATAAAATTTAACTGCGCTAATATTGGCTATTTGGCTTCAGTCATATATTGAGTTTTTCAGGGAATAAATATAATGCGCGGTTACAATCACGGAAACTCGTAACTTCCTCAACCTCGTATATATATCTCCAGAGAGATATAGATATACTTTTTAGTATATATATAGCTTGGTAGTTGCAGATTTTTTACTTTTTGGGAATTCATATAAATCTCGATTCCTGCACCTACTCAATGCCAAACGCTACGCACTTATACTTTCAATTTTTCTCCAAAGAGTACACTACAAACGCATTATTATGTGTTGAACCTAGATGAAAAGTTGGTTCCTCAATCATTTCTTATCATTTAAATGTCTTAAAATGTGCATACTAGAATGAAAATAGATAATGATCATACATTGGATTTTGGCAATGCTATATAAATATGCAACTTGCGCATCATAAAAAATAAAATCTCTGTTATCAAAACTTCACAATGAGCATATTTTCTTTGAGTGGTATAAAAACCTCTAAAAAAAATCTCCATACCGCCAGATCGATACGACTGTCGTATCGCGTAGCATCGGGTTAGACACAGCGGTCTGAATCGGTCGATACTAAATGTGAGAGAACGTGGCATTATGACTGTGGCATAGCGATGTGTTGTGAGATTGCAGCATGCGCGCCACCAGCACATATATCATATCGATAGCTATGAATTTTATTGTGTGATAAATAAGGATATCCCTTGGTAAAAAGAAAAAAGATGAAAAGGGGTAGCGTAATATCTATATGGAAGGATTTAAATGTCAGATCGTTTCTATAGCATGATATTATGTGGTTAAAGAATATATAAAGTATGAGCATGTGAAGGTTGAGAGAAATATATTAGTTATTTTTGTACTATTATGGTTTGTTTTTGTTTTGGTTTGTTCTCTCAAATTTTAAATCGAATTTAACTATGCTATAATGCTCTAACATAGAGAGAGAGGGATAAAGAAATGAAACAGCTTCCGAGAAAGAAACCAGTATTGTCAACACAACGTATAGAGGATGAGTAACTATACTAGTCATAAGTGCTTCAGTACTATTGATGTATGAAGCCGTTAACAGAATAGATTTCTCATGATATGGACTTTATCGATAAGCGACATTCGAAAACTACTATAATAACACCATTATCGATATAGAAGTCTATTATTATATTGTTGTTAGCTAATACGCACCCTGTGGCACAAAACATTGAGTCACGCCTCCCAGAAATGAAAATGCGTGACTCAAAATATTATAGAGAACAATATAGAAGTATATTCTAGCCCCAAAATACAATTCCAAAGTACTCTGATGAGCACCGTGTTGAAGTGACCGAGAGATAATGTGCGGAGTGCCTTCGATTATTTTGTTCGATAATTCAATTTCTGAAGTTCCTTCGTATATCAAGATATAGACATTGATAGTATATTCGTATTAACCAGCTCGCACTTCTACAAATAGAACTGCCAATCTAAATGTGTGTGTTGATAAATCTTATAACCTCACTTTACCACTGGTCTTTCGTCCGCTAAATACATTCTAATAATATTCATATCAGTGAGTGGCGGGATCTAGCAGATTTCATGGGCAATTGTATTTTACTCCCAGAGTATTTTTGCCCAGAAATTGCTAGCACGAAGGGGGAGAGTTACTCCCGTGCTTACACACGAATATCTTTAATTTTTAACTTAATGTTTCTTTACGGAGTATACAAAAAAATTTTCGATAAGTGTAAGTGATATTTACTGTTGAGTTGGAGTAAATTTATTATTTGACATAAACGTCAGTTCTTAAAAGTTTATTGCTCATAACGTCTATATAACGTGTAAACTAATCGCACACACGTTTATTAATTCAAGAAACCTTAACCAAACTTTGATTATACGGATAACAGTTCCAGGATTAGCAGGCTTTAATACCAAAAAAAAATTTTTAATTTCGGAAACTTAGAGCTTACAATCACAAAATTTGTAATTAAGAAATCCTGCAGGATTAATTCACTTTGTCAAGAGAGAAACTCGTAGTGGGGGACTCGTGAGTTGTGCAAATAAGTTCCAAAAGACAAGTCACAGGGACATCCAACAAAATTCAGTTTTTTATGAAACCTCACAGAAATCAGATCAGTTCGTAGTGACACTAATAATCTAACACATCTCGACTTATATATTTGTAGACTACTAGCGCCCTAACAAATTCGTTAATTGCCAGCATTTAAGACTCTAACACCATGAAAGTACAGTCGGCCTCGATTATCCGTGATGATCGGACCAGAAACATTACGGATAATCAATTTGCACGGTTAATCGAATAACAAGATCTAACCACCCGCACTTCTCAAATTTCAAAGTTAAACTAATCACTTCTTTGCTTCTCACTCATCATATGCAAACAAGGGAACTCCCCGTTTTCATGTTTCTTATACTGTAAGTATGAATTTGAAGTTAATAAAAATAATTCTGCCATCACGGATAATAGAAGTAATTACGGTTAATCGAAGAAAACAATTTGAAAACATTGCAAACAAAAATCAAAAGACTGGACTTTGGCCATCATAGTTAACCGGATCACGGATAATCGAAGCCCGACTGTATTTATAATGCATAATTTCTGAAAAGCCTGGTACTCCAAATTTAGTTTCTTATATTTAAAGCGAATTCAATATTAAATATGTTCTGAAAATTTAACCAGAAAGAATAGAAAGATAGCAGAGGGAAACAAAAACCGTTAATAATTATAATTGAGGCGCTAGGTCTGAATTTTTTTCAAGCAGAAACATATCCTAACTGTTTCCGCTTTTTTCACTAGTTATAAACAAAATTTAAGCTCGGCTTGATCCACCAGGATCTATATCTACAACAGCATTTTAAAATTAACCTCAGTATGAACCTTGCAAAGGAAATAACACTCTTAGCGACGTTTATTACAAATAATTTGCATGTGATAGAAAATTGTTTGAAGGTTTCCCTAACACGATTTGAACAGTTATTGTAGAGAAGTCCAATAAAAATTAACTATTTTCCCCAATTTGCCATAAATGAACAGAAATTGTAATACAAAAGTCGATGTAGTCTAGTAGGAAGTGTCACGGCTTGTTAGACATAAGTCCTTGGTTCAAACCCCAGGTCAGACTTCTCCAAGAAAAAGAAATTTGAAAAAATATTTCTTCGGCGTATACTGATCAGCTGATGAGCTGAAAAGTTTCTTAAAACATATCTGTCGGTCTGACTCTACTTTAAGCTGTAAGTCGTGCCACTCATGTATAAAATTAACACTCACAATAAAGGTGGTGGGATAAGCTAAAGCGTAACACATACATAAGAGGCTAGCTGCCCACGCCACTTATGTTGTGTATGATAAATTTGTACATGAGTGGCGTCTCCTATAGTTTAAAGTCGACTCCGAACGATTGATTTTTGAGAAACTTTTCATGGCAAAATCATTCTGCTGAGAGGAAATCGCCGCAAATATATTTTCATATTTCGTTAATGGAGATATCTGACTTGCAGTTTGAACCATGGCCAAAACGCTACCTTCTAGACTACGGCGACAACTTTATCACACGATATTATCGAATCGCGCAAAACCGATAATCCGTGAATGTAATAAATTAGGGAATTAAAATTGTAGGAAAATTTTTATCCAAACATCCAGAAAGGAATGAAATCTCTCTCTGCCTTCAAAAGCTAAAAATAATTCTGATATGATATTCGGATTTCTGCTGTTAAAACCCTGTGATAAAAGTGTTAGGGTGTTTTATTTTCAAGTTACTCACGTTGTAGTCATTGTGATTACTTACCTTCAGCTGGAGAGCTGCCATAGGGAGGCAACAATGTATTCGATGGCTGATTTACTGGACTCTGAGCAGTAGGAGGTTGATAAAGTACGGGCTTCCAGGGAGTTTGGGTAGGTTCGGGTTGTGGTGCTGGCAACTCCGGTTCTGGACTAGGAGAAGGTGGAATGGGAATTTGGGGAGCAGCTTCTGCGCTACCACTGTCGGGGCGATTACCAGCGATAGGACCAAAACCAGGAAACTGAGCGGCAGGGTTAATATTACCGAAAACCGGTGGTTGTTGTTGCAAAGGAGGTTGCACATTGACGGGGAAGAAGCTATTGGTGGGTATCTGAGGTTGAGGGAAATTAGGTATGGAAGGAATTGTAGGTATTGTGGGAGTAGCGGGAACAGCTGGTACCGAGGGTGTGGGACTGGCAGGCACAGCAGGTATATTTGGGAATGTTGGTGGATTTGGGAAAGTGGGAATGGCAGGGAATGCAGGTTGAGCGGGAGTAAAAGCTACCGCAGGACGTTGAGGTAGGGCAGGAACTGGGGCAGGTTGTATAAAGGAAGTCTGGAAATATGAAGGAAAGTCTTGAGTAACATCGAAGTGTACGGGTGGCTTAAAATGTTGTACTTGAACAACAGATTGCACCGGTGGTACCGGCTGTACATGGTGTACTGGCTGTACATGGTGTACTGGCTGTATATGGTGTACTGGCTGTACATGGTGTACTGACTCTACATGGTGTACTGGCTGTACAGCAGCTACAGGTTGAACAGTGGCAACTGGTTGTACTGGCTGGACAGCAGCTGCAGGTGTGAAAGTTTGGAAAGTATGCTGTACTGGTTGTACATGATGTACAGCTTGTACAGGTGTTACAGAATGTACTGGAGTTACAGCAGGCGTTGAGGCAAAAGCATGCACGGGTTTAACTGCTACAGCTGCTCTATGATGAGGATAGGTTACACTATATGATTGGACCACAGCACCACCTGGCCTGATTATGAAAGGCTGAGCAGTAGCATGTTGATGAACATGTGATACAGATGGTGCAAGGCTTGCATAAGTGGGTAGAGTAGCACTTAATCCAGAAACGGCACTTAAACCGGAAACACCTGATGACAAGACAGTAGGAGCAGCCAAGGTTTTGTAATGGAAACCGGAATTGTATTTTAGAACAGCTGGAGCATGAATATGGCCAGCAGTAGCCAAAGGAACTGACGAGAAGCCACTTGAAGCTGGCCAGCCATAACCATAGTGAGCAGCATACGTTTTAGGCCAGAGGCTAGTTGATGCAGCTAAACTACTGCCGCCATAATGAAAAATGCCTCTTTTATGGACCTCTTTCTCCTTTTTATCAGTATCAGCTTCCGTAATTTCCGCTTTTGAATCGTCTTCTGAAGGTTTGGAGTCCTCAGTTGAGGCAAAACGTTTTTCACCACGATTTATTTTAGCCGCGGTGGATACGGACACCAATAACACGGCGACCAAAGTCAAGGTAAACACTTTCATTTTCAACTTTTTTTTTTTAATTAACTTTTCAGTTTCTGTTTTTTCTTTTTTTTTAAAGCCAAGTTATGTAACCGTTAGTACAAAACCGTTTTTGGCTGATTAAACTTTATGTCAAGTGGCCAATTGTTGACGAAACAATGAAATGGACTTCCTTGGTTTATGGTGTATTTATAAAGCGGATGTCTTGCATAAAGCACTGACCGCTCTCTCAATTTATTGCTCTCTTCTCGAAAGAGAGAGAGAGAGAGAGAGAGAAGGAAAAAAGAGCATTGAATTATTACTACCTATTATGCGTGCGTTCGCTTTTGTTAAACTGTGGTATTTTGCAATAATTTTAATATTTTTTTTGGTGTAACTACTGATGGCGCATATTAAATCCATAGTCGGTAGGTAGGTTTTTAAGTTTTAATGCATTTTTTTTGTTGTTTTTTTTTTGCATAAATAATAATCCGAAAATGAATTAAATTTTTTCCCCCCTTTTCATTTTCTATGCAGATAGCTAAACACGACAATTTATGTTCGATATTCTTGGCACGTCATTGACAAAAAAATTTTTGAAGTCAGTATGTTTAACATATCTCTTGTGCACGTTCAGGCAAGAGCGATAACACCTATACTCGACTCTTTCTTACACTTGAATTCAAGGCGTACACGCCATATTGAAATTCTTGTAACGTTTCTTGTATTTTATGATTTTTAATTGCATATTTTTTTTAATTTAATTTAATTTAAAAAAAAAAATTAAACAATTGTGTATCGTCCAAGTCCAATTTTAGATCTCATAATAATTGTATAAATCGGCCGAATTCCATATGAAACAATATTTTTTATTGATGATCGCTTATGATTTCATTTTGACTTGTGGGGTAGGTTGGGTTCGATTGACCATTTGTCATTTGTCAAAATAATAATTAAATTGGCACTGTTTGCCATGGATTGATAGAACGTCATGAACGTCTTACGAAAATCACAAAAGTACTTTAATCACAATAATAAAGATGTCATGATCATCTAACCGCCTTCTTAATGGTGGGAATATCATCGTACGTGTCATGGCAAAGAGTAATATTGAATTGAAATTGAAATTATTATGAAATCTAATGTTTTAATAATTTTAATAAAGAAAAATTGCAATTAAATATGGAACACGATATGATTTGTGGCCATTAATACAGTACGATTGCGAAATTTTTGTACGTTTTGTGCATTTAAACAGGAAACAGGGATGGGAAATTTAAAAGTTTAAAATTTAAAAATCCAATAAAACAAAAAAATTCAAACCGTTTTTGTCAAATTCAGTTTTTTCATTTATGAAATACAATTGTTTCGGTTAGAAATCGAACCAATTTTCTTGCATTTTTTCTAGTGTATGGTGTCGTATCTTGGCAATGGCTTTGTTGACCTTCAAATACTCAATTATCTATGGTTAATCGCCATAACACTTTTCTTAAGCGGTGCCCCATAGAAAATAGTCTAACGGTGTCAAATCGCAACTTCTTGGCGGCCAATTGACATCACCATTTTGGCTAATTAAACAGCTGTCAAACGTTTGACGCAATAAATTGATTGTGGCATGGGAAGTTTGGCAAGCTGCACCATCCTTTTAAAACCAAACATCATTCACATCAATACAGTGAAGAGCGGGTACAAAGAAATCGGTTATAATGATGCATGGTGCTGTGCCTCTATAAACCCTAATAGGTCAAAGAAATTTGGGCCAATGAAGCCAAACCGTCACTCGTAATGATTGGCTTCTGTAAGACTCAAATCCGCCAAATTTACTTATTAACGTACCCACCAAGATGAAATTAAAGCTTCATCCGAAAATATGGTTTTTTTTTTGGCAAAATCCACTTCATTGTGTAGTTTCTTGTTGGCTCTTCTAACGAAAACGAAGCGAATGGTCATGAACCTTCAACTCTTGAACCAATTGAACTTTGCATGGCATCATACCGAGCTCTTTTTGCAAAATTCGATGTAAACTGAGGCGTGAAATGTTCAATTCTTGAGTATGATATCGAGCTGATGTTGATGGACTCTCCAGCAGGCTCTCTTTTCGGGAGTACGCAGTGTACGAGCGCGCTTACATCTCGGCGTATCAGCAATGAAATCAGTTCCACCAACTTTAGCAATGAACTTACAGATACCGAGCAGTGATGGTCCTTCTCTGTGACCAAATTTTGTGCGACATTTTCGTGAAATTTCCGACCAATTGTCTTTGTTTTGGAAATAAATTTCCAATAAATCTAGACGTTGCTCAAGCGTAAATCGATTCATTACGATCAGTGGAGATAACACGCTGAATTTTGTGGCAGAAAAGTATTGTCAGATTTGAAATAACCGACGATTCAAATTTAAACCGTTAGATGGTCCACCCGTTGCAAGAAGATGTCACAATCGGTAGAAAATTATTGTCTCAGAGTGTATCCTATTGCAATAAGCAATCAGAATCTTAATTTTATGCGGCCAACGCTCGGTGTTATTCCCATACATACCACAAAATAGGTTGTGGGAGCGATAACCGAGTGAGTAGCATATGTGAACTTGTGCGCACATGTGTGATATTTGTACGCAGTAAAATTATAGTTTTATACAGCCTATGATTTATGCAGATGGACTGAAAATAATTTATTGAACTGTCATTGAATTAAAATCTCAGTTCCCTCTATCCGGAAATAGAGAAACCCCATGATATGCGCCAACTATCGGAAATTAAGATTTCTACCTATCGGATATAAGAGCAACAGGCATATTGTATTTTATTAACCTTCTTAGTGGGCTTAAGGCCTCATAAGTTCACCATCGACATTACGCCAAGCCCTAAAAAAGCACCGTGAAAACCAAGACCACACCTCAAATATTTTTTTGCCAACTAGTAAGCGTCATTCGATAGTCCGATGCTTTAAAGTTTTCTGTTCGGCGTCCCTGAAAATCTGATTAAGTTGTAACTCTTGCAGATCGGTTAAGATAGGAAAAGATTTCCCTAAATTTTTTGGTACCATACGAGGTTTCTGAAAGGATGAACTCGTATGAAGCAACGTCTTCAACTTTCATGGAGAGTGATTTATGGAAAGCCAGATATCTTGCAATGAAAAGTATCAACATTGTACCAACCCTAGATATTAAAGCCTTTAGCACTGTTTATCGGTGGTCTTCCAAGTTGTGCCTGAAAATTAAAGCGCACGTGGTTTATCGGATAAAAGATTACGGCCGACAATTATACCCACGGTGTTGTGAGTGAATTTATTTATCTTCGCTCCGATGTTACCAGCAAAAATTTTATCAATCTGGAGTACTCTTGCCAACAGCTGTTATTATGGTCTGAATGGGCATTTAAGTAGCAAAGGCCTTTTAAGAGACAATTTGTTCATGTCCTTTCCCTACTTGAGGAAATATGGATGCTGTTACACACGGAAATGAAATTGTAAGCAAGATCTTCAATCCAGTGCGATTTAGCATTGATTTTCTCATTTAAAGTAAGAATGAACAGTATGAGTATCACAACGATGCGGTTACGCTAGTCCAGCCATGGCGCTGACCACGCCATGCCGTTTTCATGGAAGAATATCTTTCGAAAAGACGGATATTTGATGCTAGGATGAATGGGTGTCAGCGTAGAGGATGATTGCGTCTTCGTTGGAGTAACAAAATTGAGAAAACTCTGTCATTGAGGCACTCGCAATGCTGAGGCGCCTAAAAGGCAGAGTTAAGGTATAAAAAGCTGCGCATTTTTTATTCGAATGAAATTTTTGTCTTTTATTCTGTGATCTTGACGTCTTCTATTTCCCTTTATCACAAGTTTATTGGCTATCTTCTAGTCTGGTCTAGGAACTGTAAGTCTTTATAAGAATACACATGTTAGGTGATCCTAGATTTCAATGCCAACGAAAGATATCTGAAATTTTGAAGACATAACAATGCTAACTTTCTACATATTGTTTCCAGCAAACCCAAATGAAAGTAAAATTTGGGAAATTACGAATTTCGTATTGAATTTTTTTCCCCCTTTTATGGAGTTTACTTATCCGCTACAAGGCAGATGGTCTGTAACACGCCAGTTTTACGTGTTTGACTTTTTCCAAAGTGAAAACGAATAGCAAATGTTAGTCGGAATGATCAATGATAACTCCATATACCAGAATTATAAATTCGTTTTTAATTTTTATTCAAAACTAAATGAAATCGATATCAAATTCATTACATGTCCAATAATAAAAACCGGCCGCGCTTACCAGCTGGGAGTGTAGTATACATATACCATATACCTTTAGTTGGCCTGACTTTATTCAAAGCAGATCTCATATTTTCTTATTTTCATACAAATTATTTATTAATTATAATTAAATTAAAAATGCTCAAATATTATCACACACTATTGGCAAAACTTAATGTTTAATGTTTAGTTATTATAGCCTAGGTATTATCAGCTCAAAACCAATTGAAAGCTAAAAGAAAACAAAACAAAAATATGCTCATAAAATATTAAATCGTTAGAGTAGTTGTTTTCACCTACTAATGGGTGGTATGGTTGGGTGGTATATGGTTCAACTTGAACACAACCAAACACTCGTATTCATTCAGTCATTATCGCCAGCATTTGTTCAACAAGACATTGAAAATTTCTACAATATTTCATGATTAAAATTGAGCATAACCTCTCTTCTGCTTTGTCATATAACCGTTACACACTTTGTTCAGCAATTAATGTCTTGCTTTGGTCAACTGATCTGATTTTTAAAACTACAGGCATGGAAATATTTATAAGATACGATATAAATGCTCTCAATCCTAGATAAGTTGGTTACATAAGTAAGCATTTCACATTTCACACTCAAAGATCCTGTAATTCCACAACTTTACGGCATGCCTACCAAAGAATTGAGGTCCTTGCGAAGTAGGTCGATCCTCTCTTTATTCTTTCGTGACCAGCAGAGTCCAGCAATATTCCATTTAACCTCTTACTTGCCATAGGATTGAGCGTACCTATGAAATGAGTGAATATGTCCGTGTAATATGTCCGAAATTGTCAGCTCCATATCAGTGTTTTTACTGCACGCAGAGTCTAGCAATATTCCACTTAACCTCTTACTGCCAATAGGATTGAGCGTACCTATGAAATGAGTGAATATGTCCGTGTAATATGTCCGAAATTGTCAGCTAGTGTTTTTACTGCACGCCTACCAAAGAATTGCGGCCCATGCGATTAGTCAGTGTGCGATTTAAGAACAGAAGAAAGTAGGCCTCTCTTTATCCTTTCTGACCGGCAGATTCAATATTCCCCGTAACCGTTTACCTTTTGCTGCCAACAGGATTGAGCGTACCTATGAAATGAGTGAATATGTCCGTGTAATATGTGCGAAATTGTCAGCTCCGTATCAGTGTCTTTACAGCATGCCTACCAAAGAACTGCGGTCCATGCGAATAGTCAGTGTGCGATTTAAGAACAGAAGTAAGTCGATCCTCTCTTTATCCTTTCGTGACCGGCAGAGTCTAGCAATATTCCATTTAACCTCTTGCTGCCAACAGGATTGAGCGTACCTATGAAATGAGTGAATATGTCCGTGT
>QOCX01000924.1:0-10716 GCA_005959815.1 Sarcophaga bullata
ATGTGGTGTTGTTGTTGTTTTATCTAATCTAAATTCCTGTTTATCAGGAATGATTAACTTTCAGTTTCACTATTCTTACAATTATGAAAAGATTTTAACAAAAATATACTTTAAAAATTACATTAAATGAAGAATGTTCAGTAAAGAATAAGAATTTAATAAATATCTTTATTGGTTTATGTAAACTAATTATAAAAATAGGTTAGAAAATTCAAAAAGAGATTAAAAATAAAAATAATTCCATTATTATTTAGATATTTGATCAATTACATATTTTGATATATTTTAGGTTTATAATTTTCTTTAAGGTTAATATAAAATTCATTTAAATTGATACTTGTGGGGGATACTTATACAAATAATAAGGTTATATAGCAATAACTTTAATTCTATCACTTTTTAGGTTTTATTTAATAGGTATATAGTTCTGATTACTTGATTTGAACATTCTGGTTTTAAGGTTTGTTCTGAAGACAATAAGATAGTTGAACTTTAATACAATTTAAATACGATATATTAAAATATTGTTATTATAAAGATTAAATAAAATTTGACTTTAGAATTTCAGAATTTGAATTATTATCTTCTTTTAAAATTTAATAAATTTTAGTTAGTACTTTTATATAATTATAAATATAAAGAGAACAATTTGGGGTCACGCGATTTATATTAGAAACCCATGTGCTTCTGGAAATCTCCTTAGACACGGTTAAGTTGAGGTCTCAGTTATGTTTGGGCCTATGGTTTGGTGGATACTTAAACCATTAAATTTTCCCAGTATAGATGATTGTGCATGAATGTTTAGGATGAATTTATATTTATCCTTGTGGTTCTATCTAATTTCTTTCTAAATTTATCTTTTTCACGGTTTTTATAAAAATAATTAATAAATACTTAACTATTTTCATTTACAAGACTTTTTCTACTTTTGACTTCTCCACTCTATGAGTTTCTCTTTTTGTAATTTTGATCTTGCTGACTCAAATCATAACTCTGCAAGCTTACATTTTTACACCAATTCCCATTAATGATAAAATATCCTTTCAATGGACATATGCATCCAGATATACATGATAGAGAAGACAGTATAATATGGTCAAATCTGATACTCGATAATCACTGATCTTGTTATAATTATTATAAATAACGGCAAAAGTTCTATCCATGATATAAAAAAATAATGATGATACAAGTACAGATTACAGGTAAGCAAAAACAGTTGTGCAATAAAAAAAACAAGTTAATATTTTACATAGAAAAAATAAAAATATGTTTTTTCATAAATGTAACAACATCAATTCTCAAATCCGGCAATAGTCTTGAGATCTATAGAAATCATCATCCTACAATAGTGTTACTTCTATGCGGAACATTCACCATGGTGTTTTTATATGTTATAACTAAGTATTTCACTATTTTCTCATAGAATCAAACTAAAATTAGTTTTAGCTTATGTATATATTCTAATTAACATTTATTTTCTCGACTGGATATTTTTATCCATTTCTTAACCAGTTTGTTTGCTCTCCTCGAAAAATTCTTGACTTGATATTTTTCTCTTCTAATCTTTCATTTTGGTTATCTTGTGAGATATTTCTCCCAATGAGGTAATTGTATATTTGGTAATTTATTTACACTTATGTCATCCGTCTATCTCGGGAATTTCTCGAAGAGATCCTTTATAAAATATAAATTTTGCATATAATGTATTTATTAATTAACTATTAAACTATCATTGGTATATACAAGTTAATAATTCTCTCCATTGGATGCTCCATTACAAGATCCGGAGGCTCTGCGACAACAAGTAATGTGGGTAAAGTGAATAATACCTTTTTTTTTGCTTTAATTATTTTATTAAGTATCCGCTTATAATCTACTATACGTTTGTTTTGTGTCCTAATAATTTCTGAGGGTTCGCGATTATATCTAATACCGGATTATTATGAAAATTTCAATTCCCTTTCTGTTTTTTTTGCTGAGATAATTGAAGATAGCGTAAAATCTTATTATACGTTAACAGCTTATAGTATACCTTTATTTAGTCAAGTTCCTTAATTATTATATCTATATATATTATTATATCTATATACGTACTTATAATTTATAATATGACTAGCTTATAAGTAGGAATCATAATATAATGATTTTAGGTTAAACGTCCGTGTCCATGTGGAAAGGACTTTGCTTTTGAATTGCCATAAGTTATGATAAATTTTACATATTGTAATGATGAATTAGTAAAACTCAAGAGTTCTTTTTCGTGGATTTATTTTTATAATTAAGAGATACTCCTTGAATCCCTGTGAAGTATTTGTTATTGTGCGATGAATGGATACAGGTTTGGGAGAGTCACGAGGCATCGATTCCTAATACCACCTAATCGTTCAGCTGACATTAGTTAATTCTTTCCATAGTTTTCTTCTTCTTCATTTCCAAGGACAATTCAGTTGAGGATTTGCCGAAGTTTGATTATCCGGTTAAGTCATTTAAAAAAAAACAGGGAGTCTATAATAATTTTTTTGTAATTTAAAGATAGATTCAAGTAGACACGAACCCCCCACCCGACTGCAGCTAGTGTTCAAA
Source organism: Sarcophaga bullata (assembly GCA_005959815.1). Lineage (NCBI taxonomy): Eukaryota > Metazoa > Arthropoda > Insecta > Diptera > Sarcophagidae > Sarcophaga > Sarcophaga bullata. The sequence goes on from QOCX01000924.1 coordinate 2,587, forward strand.
GGCTACCGCAGTCTTCTTGATCTAACTCCAGTACCTGGGATGATTTCACCTTTTGCAAGGATATTCTATTGGACTTCGCATGTAAACAAACTCGGATGGCAAGGATACCAGCCCAATTTATGCTACAGTGGACCTACGCGGATGGGATATTCCGATATTCCATCGAGAGGTAAATTATTCTCTTTTAAATTTTTATATATGACATATTAGATATTGTCACGAGAATGGAAATGGTGTAACGTCGTTTAACATTAAAATGTTAAACAAAAGCTACAAAAACAAAACAACGGACTTGTTAACTTCATTAACGAATAAACAACAAAGTCAGTATAACAAGAAAAAGGAATAAAGGAGTAAACAATAAACAACAACAACTCTGAAGGGACGAACGGAAACAAGATACAAAAACAACAAAGAAGAAAACATGTATGAATGTCTACGAGGACATTCGTCAGACTGTTTACGTCGCTATATAAAAGGCAAGGCAAATCATGCAAAGTAGGAGTAGAAGTTTAGTCAGTCTTGTGTGAAGACGCGTGGCGTGTGAAGTAAACCAATCGTGGTTTGAAGATCTCCGTTACAGAGATCTACAGGACAATTTTGTAATAATTGTTATTGTTTATCGCAAAGGGCATAAACAAAGGAATTACAAATAAAGCAATTGTTGTTGTTAGAATCAGTTGTTAACAGTGGCACACAAAATTGTGTGATTAATAAAGGATTTAATTAAAATTAAACACAAATTTATTTTTATTTTTATTTGCAATCTACGACCTCATATCTCAAACGTTTTTAAAAGGTGAAAACGTAACACTATATTACAAATCTTGGAGGAAGCGTCAGTCACATCCTCCTCACCAGAGCCGCTATCAATGAAGGAAAACAAATTGTTTTACAGTACGACCGAGTTCTAATAAATGAAGCTGAAACCTATGGAATTGAAAGCAACTGCCTTTCAATGAATAACTCCAGGATATGCGAAAGATCATCTGTTGTTAAATTGGCAGAGGACGATTGCCTTAACAGAGTTCTGAGAGGTGTAGTCGAGGCATTGGATGAAAATGTTGTCTATTTTACGAATTTCAATGGTGTAATACAAACTAATCAGGAATCAAAATTTTTAAATGACACCTATCTTCACCTCTCTAACGAATCAATAATAACTGGGAACCACTCATATTCGAGTAGTTCAATTACGAAAACTCGTTCCCTACTGCCAGTACTCGCCAACGTGTCGCATGATGATCTGCTGTTGGACATTAAATATGTCCATGAAGTATCAGTAACATAAATCGATTAGATCAATTAGGAGTGAAATTTAACAATTCCATTTGGATTAACATTGCGCTCTTAGGCGTCATATTGGGATGCATCTCTTGGCTTTGGTATCTACAGACAAAAAAGCTGAATATCCCAAAAGTACAGTTCCAATTATGAACCATCGAGATATACGGGAGGAGGTAACAACAGTGGCGATTCTGCCGATAAAGGGTATTCTGCGGTGTAAACATTTTTAATAATTTTGCTTCACACGTGTATCCACTCAAATTACAAATTTTAATGAATAATTTGGTGAGAAAATAATTATTCTGGATCAGCGTCTGCATACTCACGCATGTTGGTGCAACTTGACCCGCAACTTGACCAGCTAATGTAAGTTTGTAGAATATAGTTAGTCTTGGCTGCACGTTCGATTGGTATACAATCTTAAATTATATTTTCTATAAAATTTTATCAAATAAAAATTAATAATTAATAAAATCAAACAATATAGTTTTTTAATTACTCGCAATGGAGCGGCATAAGTAATATTTTTGTAAAAAGCAATTCAGAATTCCTCAACTTGTTGATGTTTGATGTTATATTTTTGTTTAATTGTTTACCATTTTGTATGGTGGTGTTAGTTTGTTTATAATTTAAATGTTATTTTACATCGCAAAACATGTATCTATGTAGATTTTAGCATTTCATAACAATATACTCTTTACAACGTTTTGAAATAAAATATTTGATTTAAGTGGGAAACACTTTCTTCTAGTTCCATAATTGTTTTTAGTAAGAAATCAGATGTGAATAAAACATTATTTCTTTTAGTACAGGTCTCTCATTTTAACCGCGTTTCTCTTTGTGATTTATTACATGTACAGAGGATTTATGCTTCTGACAGCCAGTTGGTTACCAGGTCGATATTATGCCCAACTCCATTCTCTAGGGCCTTTCAACAAAGACCTCCTACCGTTGACAGTGGATAACAACCCTCTTGCAGAAACAACATCTATAAATTTGGCTGTCATTTATTTAGACTGTTTTGCCAAATCACTATGGGTGACCATAAACAACGACGTTTGTTCACTGACGGGCTTTGGAGAAGTTGGCAGCTGACTATAATTTTCGCAGAAAATGGGATAAGGAGGTACGGGAACAAATCAAATTGTCAAATTTAGAACAATACTAATCCATATGAGAGCCAATAGCGTCCATTACATTCCGTAAAAGTCACTCTTTGGTGTGAATTTTGGTCTGGTGTCGTCATCGGCTTATATTTTTTTAAAAACAACGTTGGTCAGACCATCACTGTCAACGGCGATTACTACTAACTTCTTTCTGAACACCTACAGCATGACGGCGCTATATGCCACACAGCTCATGCCATATGGGGTATTGCAATTTGACTCCGTTAGACTCTGTCTTGCGGGGTTTTCTTAAGTCGCAGATGTAATCGAATAAGCCACAAACCATAACGATTCTTAAAGGTACCATGAACCCTCCCATGTCCCACATTTAATGGCATCACCATGTCTTTAAAGGGATAAAAAATTTCGACTATATCTCACACACACTTTGTTATTTTTTAACTTAAAGACAGGAAACGTTTAAAAAAGGAAATGCATGTAGATATTTAACCGAGTAACACAAGATATTTAGATGTAGAAAGACGAAATTTCCAGAATATATGTTTGGCATTATAAGCATCAGCAACTAACAAAGCGGACAAACCTTTGAATCGAATAAACTAATGATTTTATGTCTGTACGGAAAAGACACTTCTGAAATAGAAGACGGAAGGCAATTGTCTTTATTACTGGGAAATGATCTACGATAATAGAGATAAAGCGCTTGACAAAACCATGGAAACTTTTTCAAAAATTCATTTATGTGTTCTAATCGGACGAAAATTTAAGTCTTTTTACGAAATTGGTAAGATTTTTGTTCAGTTTATTAATACTCACTGTTATTAACATTTACGTAAAAAAATTCAGAAACTTCGGTGTTGACAAAACAATTCTGCACAAAAGTTTAAAAAATTAATAATAGTTCATCAAGGTTACTGAATATACGGGTTTTAGGTTGAGGGTTAGTATTTGGGTAAATAGTTGTAGGATATAAATGGAGAAAGGTACAAACCTTTTGATATACAGATATATGTGTTAATATTTGTGTTTAGAATAAATGTTATTAAGAGGTTTATTTTGGGTTTATATTGGGTTTATTTAAAAACGTTATAAAAAATAATTGTGTTGTTCAATACAAATATTTATAATAGTTCACAATATTTGATTTATTCACAATTTATATTTTTCTGTTTATTAATGAGTTCTTTTTATATGTGTTTGTTTTTTATACAGTTTAGTTTTATATTTAAATTTAAAATTCAGAAATTTTATAATATATATGTGTATATTTACAACTCTTGTTTTATTTGAAAAATATTAAAGTAAATCACTTTTTGCACACGCGTAGGGTTTATTGGGTTGCTGGTTGCTCGGTGCAATTCTCGTCTTGGCGAAGCGTAGGGTTATGGACAAAGGTCCGTTTATTATTATAACTCCGTTTATGGGTATAAAATCGCAGAGTGTGCTTTTTCTGAAAAGCCAATTCTTTCTGAAGGTGAAAAATGTATCCATCTAGGAACGCGACTATTATCAATGTTATCATAAAACTGCAGAAACTTGTGCCATTTAATAAGGGTGATTGGGTTAAGACATTCATCCCAAGCCTGCCAAATTTGCTGCATCACTATTTTGGCGGATATGATAGTTGGGGCTAACCAACCAGCTGCGGCAAAAAGTTTAAAGATGTCAGACGTTTTCCGCGCTTAGTGTAGGCTGGTATCTTGGGAGCTTCGAAAAAAAATAATTCTCTTTTGGATTCCACCGAATGCCTAGGGTTTTAGGGTTCTTTGATTCCGGAAGGGTGAGTAAAGCGGCATTGAGTTGGTCATCCTTGGGTAAATTATCTAAGAGTTATTTGGTATTTGATGTCCACTTTAGTAGAGGAAAACCAGCAGATTCAGGTGCAGTGATCAACTGTTTTTGAGCGATCTCAGCTTCTCGAACAGTGTGAGCACCTGCTAGTACATCATTTATGTATATATTATCCCTTAAATTTGACATGCAATTGGGTGGGTGTCTCGAATGTCTTTAGCTAATCTGAGTAGAGTTCTGATAGCTAAATAAGGGGCACAGCTAAAGCCAAACTGTTTGCAGTTCGTAATCTTGAATTGGTTCGTTGATGCTTTTACGGAATAAAATTCTCTGATAGGGTCTGTAGGTAGGGTTTAATTGAATTTGCCTATACATATTAGTAATGTCGGCATTAAAAACAATCTTATAAAAGCGCCATCTCAAGATTGAAACAACTAAATCTTATTGTAGGGTAGGACCAATGTGTAGGGTATTATTCAAGCTGTTGCTGTTCGAAGTTTTGCTCGATGCATTAAAAACAACTTGAACTTTGTCGTAAACGACCGGGCTTAACAACAGCATGATGGGGTAAATAATAATGGGTGTTTGAAGAAGTGTTAGGCTTATAAATTATGGGTTTCATATGACCTAAGTCAATATATTCTTGTAGCGCGTTATCGTATTCAAATTTCAAATCAGGTTTCTTTAATAAATTCTTCTCCTTTCTTAGGTATTGAGCCATCGCAATATGGCGAGAGTCTCCTAACTCAATTTGAGGGTGGCGAAGTGGAAGAGTTACTTGATAACAGCCATTGGGTAAACGACGGGTAGTTGTAGTGTAAATTTTCTAACAAGTACAATCATCTTCAGATTGAATGGGTTCTTGTGGAATTTCTTCAATTTCCCAAAATTTGGTCAAAAATTTATCAAGCTTGAGAAAATTGTAGTAAGAAACGATTCTTCGGGTAGGGTGAGAATCTTGAATCCGGGCAAAATCCAACCAAACTCAGCTTCTTGAGCTATTAATGTGCTAAGAATATCTTTTTTGATATCAGCTCTGATAATTTGTGGGTAGAAATCGCTACCAATTATAATATCAACTGGGAGGCTTTCATAAAATTTAGGATCAGCTAATGGGATACTGTCCAACTCTTTTATGAAAGCAGGGTTTAAATTTTGGGTGTTTAAATTTCGGGTGAATATTTTGATCACAATTGCCTGAATATTCAGTGAAAAATCCTTATTCGTGTAAGAATCAAGATGTATATCACACATCTTATTCCAACGTGTCGAAACAACCTCATTTAAACCTGAGATCTCAGTAACTATGGGCAGGGTGGGTAAGTGTAATTTGCGCTTTAATAAGTAATTTTGCTTTGGAATTAAACTTTTCCTGTGGATCGGGTATCTTTCCTATTGTTGTATGTCACATTGTGGAACGTCTTTATCCTTCTGTCGAATTGATTCTTGATAGCCTGAAGGAATTTTGGTTTTGGGTGGGTGTTTGGGTTACGGTTCGGGTTAGTATCCGGAACATCATTGAGAGAAGTGAGTTCTTTAAATGTATTTGTTAAAAATACATCCACATCAGTCCAGGAAGGCATTTCAGCACAATCCTTTAGCGTCTCGTGTGGAAACACCACACATAGTGTTTACCGCTGGTAAATTTAGAAGGGTTTAAATTTATTCATTATTTTGCTCCCTTCTATTATTTACCAGTTGGGTCCAAGCAATAAGAAAACCTTCATTAGTTAAGGATGCGTTGTCGACTTTTTCTTTTGCTTCGCCGCTAGTCTTATTTTTAGACAGAAAAGTTTTTCTACTCCAGTTAGGCGGGCATTGTTGCCATAAATAGTCCTGAATAGGTCTCTGAAAGAAGCCCAAGACTTGACCACTATATGTTTGCATATCGCGAGGGGGTACGTTGAATCCAACTGAGTGGGTAGGTTGTGAGGGTTCGGATGGGGTGATGGTAGAATTTTTGGGTTGGGTTAAGCTTTCTATGGAGTCATCTATGGAAATTATAGATCACCTATAGAATTTTTTTGCCGATCTCACATTTCTGGAGAGGTCATTAAAATTTATTGAATTGGCTACTTCAGGATCATTGAGTTGTGGAGACTCTCTTATTTGCATGAATTTGTCATCAATGTTCTGCCACAACTCTTCTAATAGTGATTGAGAATTCTCTGGACTAGCTTAATAGTCCTCTTCAAAGGCACTTAAATCTTGTTGGATATAACGCATAATATCGGCGGCTAAACTTTTTAATTCCGACAACCACCTGTTTTCCAACTGTTTACTAAACTCGAATTTATGCACCAGTACACTATTCGCAAGTACCATTTATTTGAGCGGTGACTGATTTTGTACAGTTCAAGCAGCCTTGCGGATCAATCTCTCCCATGTGCCCTGGCGAGGTATAGTTATAAACCTCTTTTCTTTGCGGCACAATCTCTTGTATTCACTCATGGGGTTCTTACCTGCATAGTTTGAAACCCCCTGTACACTCTTATCATATTTGAAATCGCTTGATCCTCGTCCTCGTTCTTGAAGTTAATTCTCACTACTTAGAGTACAATTTTTCAATCGGTTGCTGCTAATTGTACCAACGGATAATATGCATTTTTCTTTCAGAGCAATCATCAAGCTTATTGGAGAAAACCAGTTGTCAAAAAATAGTTTGAAATTTTGGTTTACTGGCATATTGGATGATAAAAATAGCACAATGTCTGATGACATAAGACTTGCGCGTTCCTTCTCCAATGAAGAGAGTAAAATCATAAATAATCGCAGATATAACAGCTCTAGTGAACATTTTAAAACCCCACTTGTGGGGCTTCATTTTAAGATATTTTTCCAAACTATGTTGGCCGAAGGAAAGAATGTATTATTGAATTATTTGGAAATATATTATATATTGTTACGAAAGTGGAAACGGTGTAACATCTTAATGTTAAACAAAAGCTACAAAAACAATAAATTACTTGTTTACTTCATTAACGAATAAACAAAAAATAAAACAACAACATCAATACTAGGAAAAAGGAATAAACAAGTACACAACAAACAACAACAACTCTGAAGGGGCGAACATAAACAAGATACAAAAACAACAAAGAAGAAAAAATGTATGAATGTAAACAACATGTTTACATTCATAGAAATCTCGTGAAGGCGAAGACTAGAACCTCCGCCTTTGAGAACATTCATCAGACTGTTTACGTCGCTATATAAAAGGCAAGGCAAAGCATGCACAGTCAGAAAAAAAAGTTCAGTCAGTCTTGTGTGAAGATACTGTGCGTGTGAAGATACAGTCGTGGTTTGAAGATCTCCGTTAATGGTTAAAGATTAGTTAGTCAAGCGTAAGAAACGTAAAATCGTAATGCCTTAAAAACGTTTGTGTAGTTATAGAAACGTTTAAAACGGGGTATTTGTCAACGAAGAATGTAAACAAAAAAAAAAAAAAAACAGAACACAAAGCAACACACATACGAACACAACACAATGCAAAGAAATTTGTATACAGACATTTGCACGAAGTCATCTGTTCAGAACAGTCTTGAGTGTTGCTAAGAAAAAACAAAATTCAGAAAGTACTAATCGAGCTTTAATTGGAAAAAGTTATACATGCTTCTTACATTTTATGTTACTATTATATTCATTTTTATTCTTGTAATATGGAATATTACATTTTTGGTTTAATCTCAGCCAATATTTATGGAATTTTTATATAAGTACAGTCGAATATTGCTCTATTAAAATATTTTATTTATTAAATTGCAAATCAATATCTCTAGTTAGAATAGTTATAATAAAAAATGATTGTGAACATTAGAATCATGAGAATATGTATTTAAACATTTTAAAGATTAAAAAGATTTATTTATAAATAGAAAAGTACCAAAAAGAAAAAAAATTGTTTTGCGAGCAGAATAAAAACATA